>QVAJ01000441.1:320428-358595 GCA_003546035.1 Mixornis gularis
CACCAGTGACCCACTGTGGTCCCTTCCAGCCTGAGCCATTCTGGAATTCTGTAGCTCTGTGACTTCACCATGTGGAGAAGGAAGTCCTGCAGGCAGGTAAGAGGAGATCTCTCCATTTTGTTTCTTGGATCCAAACTCACATAACCATGACACGTATTCTCGGAAAACTCACATTTAAAGGGCAGAAAATATCTGAATGCTTTTTTCTTCCTGAAATTTGTGCCCCCTTTTCTTATTAGTGAGCATTTTAAGGCTTATCTCTGTACTTTGCTGACTTTGACCTTTCAGTGAGTGATTACATATTCAGTCTTTGAACTTGTATATCACTTCACAGCTTCTCACTTTCCCACAAAGGCACTGGTACTCTGTGGTATTTCCACCTCTTCCTACTTTTGTATGCACATTTGTGCCTCCTCAATACAATAGGAATTCAGCCAACACAAACATACTTTATACCAGCTGATTAGGCTTTAGGTTGAGGCTGAGGAARTACTTTGATGCAAAGTCCTGATTGCCATCATTTTTAAAATATTTTGTGGGAAAAAAATTCTTTGTCTGTTTTCCAATTATTCTTTGTAAAACAAAGGAARATAGCTTAAACTCCTAAAGTATTCCACTTAAAGCATGTTTCTTCTTGTTGAATAGAGTATGAAATAATTCACTCTTAATTGACTTCAGATTGGGTATCATGACAAAGAACACTAACCTGGATACTTTATACAGCCTTTTTTTGGGAAAATATTTCAGAAGAGATTGTTGTGAATCTTTGTGAAAAAAGGTATATTATACACAGAAACTGTTTCCTCATGATTTTTATGGAAATACAAGGGTAGCAGAATCATTCTGAGACACAGACTCAAAATCCTGAGCATCCAGAAAGGTGTAACACAGGTATCTGCAAAACAAATCATGATATACAAAAGGCATGTCAGAAAATAACCTCCCCTCTCTTCTGCAACTCATAATTATCTCTTAGATCAAGAGCATGGAGCTACAACCCTTCTGAAAAAGGTTTGAGAGGTCATATGGCAACAGGCAAAGAAACAGAGAATTGGTTGAATAGTGCATTTTTCATAGGATGCCCACATCAGGAAAGGTTTTCAAAATCGCTGTTCAGGAAAATTTTAACCATATGTACATAGCTGAAAGGGGCCACATGAAAAGGGGAAGTTAACAAGGGTTTTTTTTAATGTTTTCAGATCTTGCCTAATCATAGATTCCGCAGGACAGGGGTTGTTGTTGTCTTGTGCTTTGCAGCTCTCCTGTCTGTGTGCCCTAACAGGGCAACATCCTTTAGACATCACACAGAGGAGCTGCTTTTTGTTTCCAGGACAAGAGAAGACATTCCATTGAATCTCAGGCTTAAATCATCTGTGGGGTTTACCTTGGGGGTTGATTGTGTTTTAGTGGAGGAGTGACAGTGTGYATTATTATTATGTCATATAAAGCATTACAAATCTTGTAACATTTGTAACACACCAAAGATGRATGATGTGATGATCAAGTTGGGACACTTTGCACCAGAAACTGTTTTCTATGAGTATTTCATCAATGCAACCTTTGGAAATATCAATTTAGGGCCAGCAGGAGTGGCATAAGTGAGTAAAAAGGAAGGCACCCCATGACAGGACACGTGGGARTGGTTCAATCCTGTACATTTTTAGAGGAAAAAAAAGCCTGAATTGCTATTAGATAGTCAATCTTTATGAGTCGTTTTCAGGGAAACCTGGTTTTGCATTCATCTCAGAATTTTCCRTATCTAAGAGAGCAGAAATTGAAGATCATTAATAAAAGTGTRTATGCACAATTAATAAGATAATGAGATAAATGTTTTGTTCTGTTTCCTTCTTTTAATCAGGCTACACACCTGGTGATAGAAATAGACCAATAGAGGCAGAMTTACTGAGTTTGAATAATAAATCTCACAACTGCTTATTGCTTTATCTCTGGATTTTGGGGTCACCTCCCCATGCTTTTTCTCTTATTCAGAAGGGTATCTCTGTTTTTATGAATAAGCTATAATACTCATGGCATGTCCTGGACTTCTGTACAAGCAAAAAATAGTATTTGTATTTTGTATTTTCTAGTCTACGTCAATGAAAATTMTTTGACATTGGTAGCTAAAGCCATACTTAAGGTATATGTGGCTTGTCTTTGTGCAAGAGAACAGTTTCTGATTTAAGGATTTTGGAGGKTTTATTTTTTTTGTTGKTGTTGTAATTGCTCCATTATAAATATGTTTACTTAAACCAACCAAAGCATTTCCTGCCAAACTGGCAAATTCTGTATTTCATTACTATAATAGCCCACATTTGCAGACTTGGGGCCTCAAATAGCTTGTAAGGTATGCAACAATTTTTGATGTGCTGACCCAACTGATATTTTGATTTATATGCATCTTCCCATCATTATATATCTTAAATAAAGCCACTTAATTAACTCCTAAAATGTAGAATAGAATAAAGAATCTAATCTTAAGAATAAACACACTTGTCCTTCAAGAAGTCTCACTCAGGAGCAGATTCACATCAGTCAGTACTTGTAGATTTAATTCCAAAAGCATTGTGTGGCCAATGTAAGTAATGAGAATTTTCAAAGTACCTTTCATTCCAGTAAGCATCAGAATGAGGTGGTTTGTTGGGTTTTCTTTTTTTTTGGTAGTTTGGGCTTTTGAGCCGAAAAGAAGTCTCAAAATTTCCCGGGTGCTTCCCTGATTTCAGTGCCTATTACTGTGTTTCGTTCGTGTCTCTGTATTTAAGTTATTTATTAATTCCTGTGTGAGAACTCGGGMATAAATCCTGTTTGAGAGAAATAAGGCAAGTCAAAGGTATCTGTGGAATGGCTGCAATGACTGTGTGTTATTTGCAGTATAAGGTTTACCACTCCATATTTCCATGCTCTGGGGGATCTCAAGTTATGTGGAAGCTCATTTGCCACCACAGCTGCTTTTTGGGTTTTTGTTGGTTGGTTTTGTTTTTTGTTTTTTGTTTTTTTTTTACTATTTCCTTTTTACTGTGCTATATATAGAACATTTGATAAATGAACATTCCCTGTTCTGTTAACAATTCATACTAATTTAGCATTCCTTAATGAGCACACATGTTGAAACCTGGGCTTCAGTTCAGCAAGGTATTTGAATGCATGTCTCAGTTTGGGCATCAAATAACCTCAGAGCTGAGCTACATTAATTAACCAAGACAGATAGAAAGCATAGAGGGAGTCAGAAATATGAGAATATCCTTAAAGTAAAAGAAAGATTAGGTTTTCATTGGAAGCTACKGCACCTCATGACAATTTCTGCAGATTGTTGGCAGTCATTCAAAGTCTATAAGAGCCAGTGGATTTTCAGTAATGGAATTTTACTTTGGAACACTTTACCTTAAATTAGCCATATCCCTATCAATAACAGTAAGCAATCTGCAGGCAGGACTCCAGAGTCTTTGGCATATTGGAGAGCTACGTGCAATGCCTTCTTCTCWCTATTGCTCTCTTGTGGTTGTTCAGATCCTGCATTGACCCAAACGAGGGAGGCAGAACATTCTTATTTCATTAGCAGCAAATGGCCTGCAGGCAAAGCTCGAGCTGTAGCTTTAATGTATACAAAATGTGTATAAAAGTCTTCAAAAGCTCCTTATCTAAGCCCTACTTTTTGACCTTATTTGTTGATTACTAATAAAAAAGCCCCAAATATATTTTCATGGATATATATCTTGTGGTGGATGTCTAAAACAAAAGGTATATGAAAATATTCCTGCATAAATCCCACACATCGGTAGTATAGCATAGGTAGGTGTGTGTGTATCTATTTAGTTTCTTATTTCTAATCAATTTGGAATCAGTATGTGAAATTCTCATTTTCAAGCAACATCCAGTGCTAACTTATAGAATCCATATCTATGGGATTATATAAAACTGTATTATACTACAGAAAAGGATTTAAGATGTGCTTAGGTAAAGTGAGTGCCTCATCAGGGAGCAACTTTCTGAGAAAAGCATTGTCCATTTAATCTTTAGATAGGCTTAGGATGGAGAGAAATCAGTATTAAGACTTCCATTATAAAACACTAAGCCTGTGCTTAATTTTRAGCAAATAAATATGTGCCAAATAAACTTGTATCTAGTCATAAAGTACCTACAAGTTACAGAAATTAACAAAGATCAAAAAATTAACAAAGATCAATCAACAAATTAACTTGTATCTAGTTACAAAGTACCTACAAGTTACAAGCTACCTACYACCACTGATAATTTTTCTTTTTAAATTCTCTTAAAAGATAAAATTAGCTCTTTACCAAGTTCCATCAACTTTTTTCGTGCCCTTTYATCCATGTTAAAATATTGTGGGTTTTTTTGACTCTAGAAGAGATCTAGCAGGAAACATTGCTCCAAAGTTCTCCACATTTTTCTCCCAGTGTTTAAAAGGCAACATTTTAAATGAAAAACAGTGTTGTATTCMGCCATTTTTATTTTTCTGAAGATTTTTTAAGTTACTTTGTGGCCCTCTGAACATGGTTTTGTTAGAAAGAAAGGATGAAATGCAGCAGGCCTAAAGCTACTCTGCATTATGCTGGGGAAGATTAACTAGAGTGTTTTAAGAGTAGTTTAAAGCCACCCCTGCCTGCATCATGGTTTCTGCAAAGGTGAAACTAGATGTCTGTGACTTTCCCAAATGGCCCATACAACCTGAGGCTGCTCATTATTTCACCTTCCRTGGCCTGTTAATACGAGCTTGTATTAACAGCAAGCAAACAGAAATCTCTCTTCTCCTCTCTCTGCTTTCTTCCTTATTACTGAAGTTGGGGTTTATTTTTAACTTTATATAAAACTAAATTRATCTTCCATATAAACAGATTGATCATTGAAATGATTTGTACTCAGTGCAACAACTCATCCCAAACAATATCCAGTCTTCTTTATGGATTTATACCTAGAACAATTCACATTTCCAGTGCTCCATCAAAATTATATAATTATTAGGGTTTGGGGGCAAGGGGGAGAAAAGGATGATTTATTTATATTTTGTTTCCTTTGATAAAAAATACTAACAGAAATATTTCTTCCTRCTCCCTTGAGGGGGATTCTAATTGAGTGGCAATTTTGAAGTCTGCCATGGACTGCAGACATGAATTTATAACTTGAAAAACGACTTTAACAGCAACTGTAAATGTCAYCATGTGCCTTGAATAGACTGTTCTTGAGGCTGGAGGAACATGAGGTTGCTGAACATTGGCTTTTAAACATTTGAAAGATTTTGACATTTATTTCTCACGTTAGTGCATCTCAATAAATATTTTCAAGTCAGCCACAAAGAGATAAGTGGGTGAGCAAGATCTGAGGTCAGACAAAATTAGTTATAACTATGGGAAACAAAGCGTTTTTTCCTAAAATGTGGGGTGTTTAATAAGTTTAGATCACAGCAGTCATAAATCTCTGGAAGAAACTTGCAAATGGTTTTAATGATGGTTTAGGGTACATGTTCTAATTAGAAATGAAGCTCCATGTTTTTCAACATCCACAAAAAATATTGATTTTTATCAGTTTTCAAGTTCTATGTAAATCCACTAATATTAAATCACAAGAAGATAAAAGCAATTTAATTTTGTAGCACTRTTTATACATTTTTAGAATAGGCTTGGGATTTTTAGTTTTGCTRATATAGCTTTGCTTATAATGTACTCTGTAACCAAGGGAAAAAATTCCCAAAGAAAATCCCACCTCAAACCCAATGAAAAATATTTTCCCAGCAAGTGAATAATTAATGAATATTGTGTTTAGAAATTCCATTTCCATCCTTTCACTACCAAAAGCAAAAAGTAATTGGGCTGCTGCTGCCTGAGCCTGCTGTTGGTGAATGACAGGGATCTTAGAAGTTCCATAAAATAACTCCTTAGGAAAGTACTTAATGAAATGCTAATTAAGTACYTAACTGCTGTGCAATCTGTACATTTTACATGATTTTTCACTATCCCACTATTTGCCAGAATCAAAGACAACATCTAAAGCAAAACGGGAACTGATAACSTGTTTATTTACCATGTTACATCATCTTGGGGATGGTCATAAACCACTGGAACAAATTGTTCAGAAAAATTGAATTGTCCATTGACTGATGTCTTTTGAATCCAGGCCAGGTGCCATTCTGGAAAAAAACTGTTATGCAAAAGGCAGATATCAAGCTCAAATCAGGTAGTGCTTGAAGAATGTTTCTGAGTTGTGTTAAACAAGCATTGGACATGCTGAGCTCACAGKCTCCTTGGATTAAATAATCTAAACCCCAGGACTAATTTACTCCCATCTAGACATCAACACTGCAGAAGTCTATGCTGAAGATGGTTGTCCAGGATTCCTTTATAACTTGGGAAATGAATAAACACCTCTAGGTCATGATTCATCTCATCCTAATGTAGACATCTGAAACTATGCTTATTTTTCTCCACCGAGGAGTCTAGACAGGTTGTTTAGCCATAAATGGTATATTATATACATCTGAACTGAGGTAAAATGAAATGGAACCATAAATCCAGATGTCTTGTCTGTACAGCATATATACTTTGCACACACATTACAGTACATATATAACATATATCTATACCTATACCTATATCTATATCTATATCTATATATAGAGATATAGATATATGCGGGGTGTGTGTGTATGTATGTGTATTTCTCCCGGTGTTTCCAGGAAAAGGAGGCAGTTTCCAGGCCAGTGGAATCCTCGTGATAACCTCTGGTCGCCAAAAATCCTGTAAAACTGGCCAGGGACTTTGGGTGAAAGAAGGTTTTCGTCATTTGCCCTGAATACTAGATGGCAGCATTGCACTTCCTAAACACCTCACTGGAAAATAGGGACGATGACAGCACTCCGAAGATCTGAAGAGCAGAATGCTGTCAGTAATGCAAATTCAGATAGCTTAAATAGTACTATAATTAAAATATTACCTTGATGAAGGGGTTGCCTGGAACAGAAGGTGCATTGCACTTTCTTCTTTACGTAACAGCTGAGAACAGCCAGCATTGCTCCTATTTTATATTTACATTATTAATCTTCAGGCCGCTGATATGTCAATTTCTTGTGATTTATAGCACTCAGGAGGAGCAGTGCTTTTGCAAAAGGGGTGGGTGAGCCCTACCCCACTGACACAAGGATTTAAATCTTGCATGGTTTCATCACAGCTGAACAAGGCAGCCTTGGTTGTCTCAGTTCAGGTATTAATGGATGAGCATCCACCTCACAGAGCTCTTGATCCAGAAAAGTGACTTCTGGATCAAGCTGACCTTGAAAAAGAACCCGAGYTCTGCAGTGGGCCTGGCTTGCCTAGTCCCCAAGTGATGGGGCTCAGGCAGTCATGGCACTCTCGAGCATTGATTTCCAAAACATGAAGAAAGCACTGGTGGAAAAGGAGAACTCAGGCAAAAGAAAAATATTTTGGCACGGTAGGGAGTAGAAAAAAGAGCTGGTTAATAGCTTGGAGGTAGGCAACTCAGCATGAGGGGATTGTCCATCTGGAGACTGGTGTTAAGTGATAGTTTTGTACCCTGATCCCAGCCCCAGGCACTGGGAAGCTGCACATCTGCCTAAACTAACAAAAGGGGMGTTCAAATGGAGCTGAGAGAAGCCAAGAGGGTAGGAAATCAATGCAAGATCGAAGTCTCAGGATGGATGGAGGCTGAATCCTTGGTTGCTTTGAAAGAGGACAGTGGGGGAGTTGCTGTATGTATTGATCAGATTTTATTGCAGCATTCTGGAAGGGATGTATTCTGACAAGAGGTGAGAGGTGAACCATCCCTGTCCTGAAGAGAAGTTCCCTTGCTGCAGCACAAGGAGGTGTACCTGGGACTGTGATGTCAGRGGGATGTGGAAACAGAGACTACAATCAGGCTTAGCAGTCTGATTTCCATGGGAAGCGTGGTTCCTCTGAAAATTCAGTGGAAAAAATGTGAGGGGAATCATAACTCTTTTAGGTTAAAAGATAAGATGAACTGATTCTATTCAGTCTTGGGAGCTTTTATTTTGTGTGTATAATGACTCAATTTGTGCTGTAGGGTTTTCTCAAGGCTTTATTGTCTTGTGGCAGCACACACAGTTAAACATTGACTTGAGCAGCAAGTAAAGGTCAAACATACATAAAATAGGAAAACTTACCTGAGTACAGGTTATTTTTGTAAGGCTGTAAAATCAAGCCGAAATGTCAAATGTGTTTTAGAGCTCAGTCATCCACTGTGACTACTCCAGAGACAGTGACTTCATGTTATTCAAGTCAGACTCTAATCCTGTGACTGGAATGATCTTTCTGTACCTGGCTCTGCTAGAAATTATTAGGGAATTAAACCTGTAACCTGACTGGAAAACTGTTACTCTGTTTGTCACCAGGTTCAGCATCAAATAAGACTTGAGCACTTTTTTAAAGTCATCGCAGTAGGTTTATGAGGCAAAACTACATGTAAGTCTTATGCGGATCTCACTTTTGGAATGGTTTAATCTCTGATGGTGTCAAGTGATCAAATTGGTCATACATTGTTTGGTCTGGCTTTATTTTAGTTTTCCTTTTTCCCTTACCATGGAATATTTTGACATTTGTTGAAACTCCCCAACTTCCAAMTTTCCATTTGGAAGTTAATTGAAGCAACATAGTTTATTTTCAGTAGAAACTGAATTTATGTATGTCAGAYTGATGTTTCAGGGCTGCTCTGATGCCTTCTAGGACTTACCCTTCTGATAACCTCCTCTCTCAATCTTCATTTGAGCAAAAYCATGCTGAAGTTCTGGGATTAATGTTCTTTCTGTTGTAGGAATCATAGAAAAGAATTCCAGAATGGTTTGGSTTGGAAGGGACCTTAGAAATTTATTTCACCACCCTGCTGTGGGTAGGGACACCTTCCACTCTCCCRGGCTGCTCCAAGCCCCATCCAACCTGGCACTGGACACTTCCAGTGATCCACAACTCTRGGAAACCTGTGTCAGGGCATTACCACACTCACAGTAAAAAATTTCTTTCTAAATGAATACTCTGGCTTTTTTCAAGGCACTGAGGGACAGCTATGATCACTGAAAACTCAATCAAAAACACCCAGATTTTTCCTTTGAATCAGACCTGGATCTGTCACATGGTTAATATTCATTAATCCTCCACCATAGGCCCTGAAATAGATATGCTCTAGTGTGGCTCATATGTTTCTAACACAGTACAAACGCACAGAAATTTTCTCTTGGGTTCTATGCAGGGAGAATATCAGAAAACACATTTTCATTGTGAGGTTGACCCAGCACTGGCACAGGCTGCTGACGGACATTGTGGAGTCTCCCTCCTTGGAGATATTAAAAGGCTGTCCGGACGTGGTCATGGGCAACCTGCTCTAGGTAACTCTGCTTGAGCAGGACAGCCAGGAAGAATGACTCCAGAGGTCCCTTTGAACCTCAGCCAATCTCTGACTCTGTTATCCCTACGTAAGGATAGTTCAGGGAGGGAAGAGCTTAATAGGCARAGCAAAAGCTGTGCACTCAAGGAAAGCAAAGCAACAAATTCAGCACTTCAGCACCAATCCAAAACACAGCCCAACACCAACGCTTGGGTAGTAAGCCCCAGGCAAAACCAGCACAAAGGGATAATGGGAAATATTTTATAAATTCAGTAGCCTTTTCAAGTATTCTGATAGTTTTMTGATAGTAAAACCTAGCTAGCAAAGTAGTGCAATAATCCTTAGTGATGTGAAGTACAGGACTATTGGGTATTTGCTAGCAATAATGAAATCCAATTTTCCCAGTTGGACAAATTGAAGATGAACTGTCTTGGGCCCTCTGTAGGAGAACTCCTATCAGTGGACTTTCCAATGCTAAGATAGTTTCTCCAAGATTTCTAAGGCTTACCCAAATCCTCTGACTCTTTTGTTTCCCTATAAACACTACTTTCCATCTAGGATTTTATTTTTGGCGAAGGGAGAAAAACTGTCTAAATGTTTTCTCTGCCTTCCCCCACGGTTCTTCTTTTCCTCTCAAGAAATCAATGGCATGACTCATTTCCCACCCTGTGACTTGGGCTAAAGCTCCAGGAGCCTGGCCACTGTGTCCTACAGCTTCCTCCCAGCTTGCTTGCTCAGGTTTCCTCCTCACAGGACACGGACATGGTGAGCAACTCTTTCTCACTGCCATAGGGACAGGGATGAGATCAGAGCCTGGACATGGGCARGGGAATTTGTGAAACCCTCTGGATCCACAGCTGGACATGTTCATTCCCTTCTTCCTGCAACAGTTCAGAGCTCGTATTTCTGTGGACAATTCCTCTATTCCTATGCTGACACTTGGGTCAGAAAAGTCCATTTTGCCTGTTCTTGATCATCACAGGTAGCAAGGTGGCTCCCAATGCCTTCCCTCTCTGATAGCATGATATCACCAGATACAGCTGTAACACAATCCAGAATTGAAATCGGATGCACCATTGCTAATTTGTCAACTGGCAGCACCTTCTCTTGATATTACTTCGAGGGGTATGCCTTTGGGGTATATTTAAAACAGAGAGTCTTGACGGTTGTTTAATAACAATCTTAGTGGTCTTTAAAGTATGTGGAATTCCTTATCCTGAGCTAAGTTTCTGTGGGAAATACAAGAGACCTTTTCCAGTTTTTGAGAAAAAAATTGTTTGGTGTGGTTCTACTGCTCTCCTCCCAGAACCYTGTTTTTCTTTAATTAAGAAAAGCATTATTTTTTATTCTATAAAACAGCTGTCACTGTACCTTTTTAATCAGATATTAAAAAGCAAAATTAAATTTTGCTTGRAGATTGGAGTATTCTTTCCCCTCTTCTTCTCCCCCTAGAACATTTTCTGGCAAATAATGTGTGACTTCAATATGAATTTTATATTAAAATGGTGGAATGATCTTGCATGGTACTGACCCTTTACAATTTTATTTGCACAGCCAGAGTGCCCTATTATCTAGTTTAATTTTTTTAACCAATTGAGATTGCAATTTCAGTAAAGACAAATATGCAATCATATTTCTCCTGGATCTTGTGCCAATAACCTGATTTTGGCACTGCAAATGTTTAACAAAATATGAGTTATTTCACCCAGCTTCCAATCTTTTGGCTTTTGCTTTCCTGTTTGAGAAGGATTAGGCACTTAAGTCCTGATCTTTGCAATTTATTTGAACCTGTTTGTTCAACTTTTTTTTCCCTGGCTAGAAGGATGCTCTGAATTAAAATTTCAGTACTAGCTGATGTCTGGTTCATTATAGATGTTTTGATTTTTTTTTTCTTTTTTTTTTTCCCTTTTTTCCCTGCTCCTCATCTTTCCCTGCTGGGGATGTTTCTCTCCGTACTGTGTCTGTAATGCCTGCCCCTGACACACCAGAAGAGGGCAGCTGGGATAACCTCATTGCTAAAGCATATGGAACACGTTCTGGAAAAACATTAAGCCAGGGAAAATGCAGCTGTGGAGCACAAGCCCTACCTGAGGCCAGTTGTGCTTTGTGTACATGCTGTACAAACTGGGAGAGAGCACAGAACACAGGGGATGGAGAGCTGGATTAGCACCTCCTTCAATCCCCAGGCAGATGTTCAGCTCCGTGTGCCCTGTCAGCTCAGTACCAGGTCATGACCAGTAACGGGATGAGGCCTTGCTGCAGCCAAACGTGTTGAAAACAAAGTCAGTTGAATAGAAGATGAAGCAAGGAGGCWGGAGAAAGAGTTTAGCCAAGTTTGACTCTTCAGAATAATCACTCAGGGAAGATTTCAGGCTGCACARAAGTGGGGCCAGCAGGTTTAGGTTGGATATTAAGAAGAAATTCTTGCCTGTGAGGGKGGTGAGGCCCTGGCACAGGTGCYCAGAGATGCTGTGGCTGGGATCCCTGGCAGTGTCCAAGGCCAGGTTGGACAGGGCTTGGAGAAGCCTGGGATAGTGGAAGGTGTCTCTGCCCATGGCAGGGCACTTTATGATGGCACTTGGATGATCTTTAAGGTCCTGCCCAAGCCAAGCCATTCCATGATTCTATGACATATACTGAGGACTGCTGCAACCCACCTCTGGCTGCAAGGCTGCCGGACTGGTGCAGGAAGGACAGTAAGGGAACGGGGACTCCTTCAAAATAAAGCATGACTGCCATGGTAGAGTGGTGTTTYAGAGCAGGGCAAGGAAATATGTGAAGGGTCTGGAGGGGAGGGATTGTGAGGAGCAGCTGAGGGYACTTGGCATATTTAGCCTGGAGGAGACATTGTGSTCTTCATCATCCTCATGAGGGGAAGAGAAGGGGCAGGCACTGATCTCTGCTCTCTGGGACAGTGACAGGGCCTGAGGGAGTGGCTGGAGCTGTGCCAGGGAGGTTTAGGTTGGGTATCAGGAAAAGATTCTTTCTCCAGAGGGAGGTCAGGCACTGAACAGGTTCTCCAGGRAATGGGCACAGAACCAGCCTGACAGAGCTCAGAAAATGTTTGGACAATGCTCTCAGGCACAGGGTGTGACTCTTGGGGTGTTCTGTGCAGGGCCAGGAGTTGGACTASATGATCCTCATGGATCCCTTCCAACTCAGCATATTATGGGATTCCATGAAAATAGAGCAAAATATCTGTACAGACTAAGGAATGAAGAGATTGAGAGGACCTTTGTAAAAAGAACTTGAAAACAGGGTAAAAGATAATGTCAGAAAAGGTACACAATTTGACAAGTAACTTTTAGATAAAATGTTTCTTTTTGGAAAAGATACCTTTTTTCCACTAACAACAAAAGAGGAGACGCTGTGGAATTATTTTTTTTTTCTTCTAAAGTTCCCTCAGTCCCTGTAATCCAGTGTTATGTCCAATTTGGCTATTTTACAAGCACAACTTAACTTACAAGTACAGCCTTTTGTCTTCCTCCTGAGACTGAAAAGTTCACCTGAGGTTCTTCACATTATCAACTATAAAAATATTCCACAAGCAAAATTAATTGATAAAAATTAATTGATTGATACCAGGATCAGATAATGAGCCCAGAGAGTTTGGGGCTTTAGGTTGGCATCACTGGGAGGGTACTGTATTTCAAGTGACTTGTTCCCTTGTTCCCAAAGTATTTGCACTTTTGCCTCACAAAGAAATGCAAATATAGTTGGATATTCAGATTCTATGTTGAAACTTGTAGAACAGGTATAATTTAAGCACTTAAGAAAAGCGCTAAAACATAAAGAGTCTGACCAGACATCAGTCATCAAATCTTCTGCAACTCTTGCTTGCAAGAGATCTAAGAAGCGGCACAACTTTACACGGCAGGTTTGTTTTTTCTAATGTTTTTCAAAGTCCACGTCAACAATCATGCGGCTTTGCTTTCTTATAAAATCTTTATTGTGCTTTAGCTCCAGTTTCAGTCCTGTTCTTGGATTGGAAGTGTGCATTCTGGCTCATCAGCCAGAATGCCTTTCTCTGGAACATATTTTTTCAATTTCCGAGCAGAAACAGCAGTAACCTTTTTTTTTGTTGTTGCAGGTCTGTCTTCATCTTTGTTATCAGATTTTGTTGCACAGCCACATTCTAGAATGCACACTCAGTGATGTCAAAAGAGTTTTGCTTTAGACATGTTGTTACAAGCAAAAAATGATTAGATGTGTTGGAGTCCAAATAGTTCTCAGTTCATGCATCCTCAATCCATCAATACCGTGTGTTTTAAACAACTCATTTGGAAGGGAGCCCAGCATGCTGACTTTATCAGGAGTATTACGTGCATATTTAGACTCAGGCACATACAGTCCTTATGCACAGAAGAAAAATCCTCCTGCACAGCCAAGATCATCTTCTGTGTTACAGCAGCACTGTCTGGAGCAGCTGTGTTGGAAATCTGAATGTGTGCTGCTCGTGCAGGGATGTTTCCAGAAGGCAGACTCAAAGTTTGCTGTATCCCCAGTGAGCATGGATGGCTGTGGGGGGGGCACTTACATATGAACAGTTTTTTAACTGATCCAATATCCATGTGTTCATTGGCTCATGGAATGGCCTGGGTTGGAAGGGACTTAAAACACATCCAGTGCCACCCCTTGCAATGGGCAGGGACACCTTCCACTATCCCAGGCTGCTCCAAGCCCTGTCCAACATGGCCTTGGACACTGCCAGGGACCCAGGGGCAGCCACAGCTTCTCTGGGCACCCTGTGCACGGCTTTTTGGGCTGCATGAATCACCTAAAGCAAATTTGTGCATTGAGGATGTGGGAGAGCATCATCAGATAACAGTGATTTGAGGAGCTAAAGTTTGATCTGAAGAGGGCACGATCATTCTTATCCCCAATGTTGCACTCAGCTKAGGCCCTTTGTGCAGTAAATATGGCTTAGATGAAATTACTGTTGGGCTCTGTGCACCTGAAGAAACCTGTGTTTGTGTCACAATGCTTCCATCTCCTGAGAGTCAAAAAACAAGGCAAGAGACAAGTTTGTTTTCAGTTGTGTGTTTGTTTGCTTTTTTCTCTGAATTGTGATTCACTTCTGGGATATTTGTGCTGTTTGCAACCAACGTGACTGCGGTTGTTCATGAGGAAGCAATCAGGTAAAAATGTGCAATTTGAACAGGAAGACAAAGGTTCCTCACAAGAAAACACTGCTTTTGATGACACTGACCCTTCTGATGGCCAAACAGCATTTGCTTGGCTGATGGTAAATGGCAGTTTTCTGATTTTGAATATACAGAATAAAAATGTTTTCAGTGTTAAAGACTGGCTGTTTAAAAAGTAATAGTGCATAATAGAATTTATATTCTTCAACTACTTTAGACAGATTTATGATAGTCCAAAGGACCCTGTATAAATCTTGTCTTGAATGGAGTGCAAATCTTTTTCTCACTGAAGCCTGTGGACAGCAGTGTTAGAGCAATGCTGTGTCCTGAGTGCATTTGTGTTCAGAATTAGATAAGGATTTTTATTCACTAAGATTGTACTTTGAGGTGATCACAACACCATGAGTTATCTCATTAAAAGTCCTTTACTGGGTTTTATATGGCAAATGCTTGAAATTTCCTGTCATTCTAGATTAACATGCTCTGCTCCAGTAGTATCTGATGAACTCMCAGGAGGGAGAATTTTGCAGAACTGAACCTTGAGTCTGTTTTTGTTTCGGTGACAAGTTATTGTATATCGAGGTTCAGAATTCAGAAAGAAAAGCCACTTAGGATTTGAAAAGGCTTTGTGGAAAATTTCAATGAACTGTCTACACAATACAGAATCTTTAAACTTAAACCTGCTTGGTTTGGTTTTGTATTTTTTTTTTGTTTGCAGTTCTACCTTTTTTCCTTTCAGGGTTTTCATAAAAATACTGGTGAATACTCTGATGAAATCTAGTCCCTGATATGATGGAGAAGGTTGCACCCAGAAGCAGGGACGTTGCAGTCCAACCATGCAGCCACTTGTTTAATAATATTCCAGCAGAATTTCCAGCAAAATATTTTGAAATAATAGGGATTATGATCCAAAGCTGGCCAAGGATCAGTCTTGCATAACCAAGACAGTATTTTTTAAAAAGTGTTTTTTTGTTTTTTTGTTTTTTTGGTTTTTTTTTTTTTTTGGTCATGTACCAAAAAAAGAGACATAATGATCCTTTTTCTGTTCTGAAGCATCCTCCACTGGAAATGTCAGGAACTCTGTCTGCTCTTCAATGATCTTGCAAGAACTTTAAATTCCATTTTAGAGATAATAGTAAACTTTGAAAAGGGAAATTAGGATGAGTTTTTCTTGACAGGTGTTCTGCCAGAAGGAGAGGGTATCCCTTGAGTATTTTCTGTGCAGAAATTACCTCAGTTGTTCTAGAACAGATTCACTGTGTTCATTTACATCAAAAAATCCTCTCATTTAAGAGAAAGTTTATGTGTCCTTAGTGTATCCCAGCTGGGGATGTTTATGATCTCTTAATCGGGGCAGGATGACCTGCAGTGCTTCTTGTCTGCACTCATGTTCTCCACAATATCCCATAATATATCCACGAGTTCCAGCATCTGCATTATGGTCATTTTGGAGCATTGAATCAAGCCACAAGCTGAAATACTGAGCATGCAGTGGGGAGGGCTGAAGGAAATCCTGGGTGTTTTAATTTATAAGGAGTAACACTGAGTCCCATCTTATAGCATCACTTGAAATGCTGATGCATTGATGCCAAAAGGGGCTCCCAGCTCTTCTGTCAATACATTTTTGTAAGGATGACCTATTCAGCATGTTGAGATTAACTTGACCCGTCTAGAATAAAGACTAAATCCACTAAAAAATACATTGGAGGGAAGGAGAAATATAAATTTATGTCTGATAAATAGCAAATAAKGGGATTTGGTTTCCAGCCTCATTTTGTAGTGGATGTGTGCTATTTTTTGTGTGATGTACTTTCTTTTTTGGTTTTTTTTGTTGTTTTGTTTTGTGGGTTTTTTAATTGCTGCTGTTTTGAGGATTTTTTGTTGTATTTCCTTAGGGGTAGATCTGACATCTAATTCTTGAGACGCTGAAAGTGTAAAACACTGAAATCACAGCAAAAATACCATTTAATTTCCTTTTAATCTGGGTARAACTGAGCCATTGCCCTTTCTTTCTCTCTCTTTTTTAATTTTTAAATTTTTTATTATTATTATGGGAAATATAAATTAGTCCTTTTGAATGAAATAAGTTGCTGCTTTAAAAACCCTTCATGAAACCTTGAGTCGATGCTGTTTTGAGCAGCAGTAAGGTAGGCAGATCTTTGCCAGATGTCTCCATCAGCCTTCCTCTTCTTCATCCCATGAGCCCCAAGGGAAGGAAGGCAGGACAGAATCCCAGTTTTCTGGCAGTGCRAGGAGAAGGCACAAAGGAGATTTCTTGGTGGCCTTTTGAAAGATGGGAAAAGCAGCTGAGGGTCCTGCAAGGCAAAGCACAGYAAGGAGAAACGGAAGCAGAGGAGAAGAAATCAACCCACTCACCTCCTGGGAAGGGCATGGACATAATCAGGGACTGTCTGGGGGAGGACTTTGGTTTTGGGAGGAGAAATCACAACTGAAGGAGAGATGAAAAGGTTCATTTGTTGACAATGAGCACAAATGACGACTCTCCCTGCAGATAGTCATCTGAAATCAGAGAGGGATTTCTGTGTGGGWGGGAAGGAAGAATTTATAGTCATTAAGGTTTTGTGCATTCTGAAGGAGAAGGGAAATGGCCAGCACTTTGTTCTTGCTACTCAAATAAAGATGAAAAATCCTCCAGCACCTCGTGGGCTGAGCTCCAGCATTGGATTGTCAATGTAATTGTGAGGGAAGCCCTGTGGTATWACCTAGTTACTATTAATTAGCATTAATTTTGAACACAGAATCATAGAATGGCCTGGGCTGGAAGAGACCTTAGGATCATTTAGCTCCAACCTCCTTATCCCAATATTCAGCTTTTTCTTCCTTGGCTATGGTGTGTGTGGTGCCCACTCAYGCACATCCAATGTAAATCATGGAGAGGCAAGCAATTAAATATTATGACCTTGAGCCTAAAATTAGGTTAAATCAGTAAATCTCACTCAAATGGCAATTTTTGGGGTCCTATGCTACTGTTAGTCTATATAAGAGAAGGRTTTTTAAAGAACAGATGAGCACACCTGTTGGATAACATAATTAAAACAAATTACCTGCTACAAGGATTTTCTTTGCTTAATGAAAGTGCTTAAGTGCTGCAATGGATTTCCCTGAGAGATTGTGGGATTGTCACTGCTGGGGAGCTCCAGAAAAATCATTGTAAAGTTATATGGGAAGAAGGAGGAGGAAGGGAGAAATGAATTGAAAATCTTTTTCATATAAACATTTGAGAATATCCATAGATTTTTGTTAAATGATCTTGTAACTATGATTATTTCCCATTCTCTTTCCCACTCAAATGACTGTATCATGTGACCTATTTCTTATTTTAAATTTTTGCAGTAAATATCTTCACAATTACTCTAAATTAACTATATTTAAAGCTTGTTTTTAAAATATCACTAGGGACCAGAAAAAAACCACCTAAAATTAATGTGACACAGCCTCTTGTCCCATGTGTTTTTCCTTGCTCATGTGGTTCACACATGGGACATCTTGGCAGAGCACCTTGTTACAAGCACTGAAGACTTCTACATTAAAAAGCTTTTGTATATCCTACATTTATTCCCTAATTTGAATTTTAACCCAGTCCTTAAATTTTAAWGCTGTCTGTGTGAATAATGTACTGTTCTGGAAAGAAAAAATTGAAATCATAGAATGGTTYGCTTTGGAAGGCACCTTAAAAGCCATCTTGTTCCAACGTTCCTGCAGGGAACACCTGGGCAGGGACACCCTCCACTATTCTAAGGTACTCCAAGCCCTGTAAAGCCTGGCCTTGGACACCTCCAGGGATGTAGTGTTTAATTTCTGCAGGATCTACAAGAAACAATTATATTCAGTGTCATCTGTCTTAGGGGGTGTGTGAGCAGTCAGGTCTCGAGTACCAGCCCTGTGTGGCTATTAACATTTCTCTGTTGGAAACCAAGTTATAAAGGGATTTGAGACACATGATAAATGGATTTGAATCAACAGTTCTTTGAAAGGCTTCTTTGAAAAGAAAAAGAAATTTTAAAAAYGAGAGGTGTAAAAGCCTAAACTGAAAAAGAGCAATTTTGCCCTGCATGTGTTTGTATTGGTGCTAATGAAACATTGAAATGTGTCCTATTACATTGTCCTGATGACACAACTTTTCCCCATAAGATCTACAARTGCAGATGCAATCTTTCTTTGCCAAAAGCTTCCCTTCTTGCCAAGTACATTGAACCATTCCCAACTTACTGGATGAATCCAGMCATATGTAAATACAATTATTTTCTGACTAACTAAGGATCAAACAAACTTGATAAACTTATCACATTTCAGTATAAACCTAATGCATTTTCTCAATGAATCCTCCCAAATTCATCGCTTCTGTCAAGGTGTGGCACACCTAATGTTACTTTGCTATGAAGTTGGGTATAGAATTACACTTAATGTTGCCAAACAGGCAGAAGTGGTGACATTTACTCATAGAACTGAATAATTAGGCAAATTGCTATTTTTATGGTCATCCTAAAAACCCAGAATTAGTGTAGTCTAAGGTACACAACATAATCTTTTCACACTGCGGTGGCTTCACCTGGAAGTCCATGCTTCAAAAAATGAGAATTCCAGACAACTTGAAAAGCAAAAATTGTGCTTCAAGCTAGAGATCTTGAAAGAATTAGATATTTACTGCATTGAAATAAGGGCTAGAGGAAGGGGGAGCTCATTTGCTTCTGTTTTTCTGAAAAATATGTTGTAAAATACGCAATATTTCCCAGTATTCAGTATTATAAAGCCTTTCTAGAGCTGGTGCTTGAAAGGTATGAAACACAGCCCTGGCCATAACTTGTCCTTTTTTTCCCTTCCAAATTTGTGCTGGGATTGACCAGAGCTCTCCAGAATTAATCTCAAAYTTGGAAAGAGAAATACATAATTCTTCCCATCAATGTGGAAACTTGAACAGCTGTAGGAAGCTTTGTGTGCCACAGAGAACTAAATTTGCTGGAAGAATGAGATAATGTATGTTTGAAGTTAGAGAATCCTGAAAAGGCATGTTATGGACTGGGAAAATGGATTACAGAGACAAAATACTCCTGGTGAAAGTTCATGCACAGGATTGGCAATGATTGGCAATTCTGGTTTTGCCACAAACACAAGTAACTTGTTTCAACAGAGACACAAAAATATCTGAATGTAAAACTGTGTATGAAGGATGGAGGACTTTTCAGGGCTGTGAATGGAAAGGTCGTTCTGTCCTGAGAGTGAATCCAATTAAATTCTGAGCTGAGGCCAAGGAAACTGATTGGCATGTAGATTAAAGTCAAGCTCAAATCTTCCCAGAGCATTTACTGACAGCCATGAATTCAGAGTTGCAGGCAATGAATTTTCCAAGTTGTGTTGGAGGACTGTCTTTAAGCTACATCAAATGAAAAAACTAAAAGTTGTAGAAGAAGAAGGGGAGATTCATGGACTCACGTGGAGATCCTTTCCTGACACTCTGATTTCCAAAGCCACAACAAAAAAGCAAGAAAAAAAAATCCCATTCCTCATCGTAAATCAATAAAAACCATCTTTCCATAACATTTTTATTATTCTGATAACAACAGTTTGACATTTTTGCTTTGGCTCAGTTAAGTTTTTCCTATCTATTGCCTGCCAGGAGAAAAAAAGTTCCATAATTTCCATCTACTGGAAAGTGTTTCTTTCTGATTAATAATGAATATGCACACAGGATGATTTCTCGTTGTCTACTCTGAATTTTGCTAGATACAGCAGGATAATGATTCAGGTCATGAAAAGAAATTGCAGGTTATGACAACAACAATAATACAAACAATAATAATAGTTTATTCTCCCTTTTTATTATGGAGTTGATCGTTTTTTACTATGAAGTTATTGATTTGGAAAGGTGACAATGGTGCATGAGAATTTTTAGAAGGTATCTACAGTATTCAGCACAGGCCACAAGCCATTTAAACTCTCACCATAAAAATCCTGCTGGTGACCTGCTGGAGAGGACAAATCTCCCCACTATTGCCCCGTCCCTTGCACCTTACACAAATCCAACCATAGCATTTTAGATCTTGTGCTAATTGTGATTATGTGCATGTAATGCCCTGGCAAGTTTATTTTAATGATTAAATATCTCTTTTCTTAAGACTGGAAAATGGCCTTCAGCCTAATGTGTGTGCAGGTTTATCTCTAATCTCACATGCCTGCTATTTTCACGTGCTCCAAATACTCCTGCAAGGAAACAAGAAAATTGATGTATTTCATAGTGATTGCCATCTATTTAAATCAGGTTTTGTTTAAATACGATTAACTCTAGGTTTGCTTATTTTATATGTCCAAGTCAGAGTTGGGTTCACTTTTCCTTCTCTTCAAAAACACTATAACCCCCCAAACAATGAGGAAAGAAAGGTTAAATATAAACCATTTTCATTGTGTTTTGGCACGGATGTTTGTACCAGCACARGGGAAGGCTGGGACTGCATTTTCCACTCCTGATGTTGGTTTAAATTGATCAAATTCTTCTCTCAGGCACTGACAAGTCCACACATACCACCCCTAAATATTAAATGTTGAGTTGTAGGGAAAGAGCTCAGAGAAGCAGGGATGGGTCAGAAATTTCCCTGCATTGAAGCCAAYCCATCATAAAACAAACCAGGAAGAAAGTGAGCTTTGTTAGGCTTGGTGCTTCAGAACAACTTGCAGACATAAATATTT
This sequence comes from Mixornis gularis, assembly GCA_003546035.1. NCBI lineage: Eukaryota > Metazoa > Chordata > Aves > Passeriformes > Timaliidae > Mixornis > Mixornis gularis. Next base: position 341,635 of record QVAJ01000441.1, read on the forward strand.
TTGGTTCATTTGGAGGGTCCATGGAAGTTCTTGCATTATTTAATTGGTTTGTTTACTCCAAATAATTRAGTTGGTTCCTTTTTGTGTATAACTTATACCACAGATATGTCATGGTGATACTTTTGTGCCAACAGTGACTTCAGTGTTTGTGGGGTTTGGTTGTTTTTTGGTTGGTTGGTTTTTAGCGTTGTAAAATTTAATCAGTTGAAAAGTTGATTTTTAATGACTTGGATTTGAAAACTGGTTAATTCAAAACACCAAAGCAAAACCTGGGAGTTCACATAGTAGGCTGGGATTGTTGTCTCTCAATTAAATGGATTAAGGAAGGTGGTCATGGCTTTGCAGATTATTTCGGKGGGAATGGTAGGACTACGAGGCTCAGAATTGAGCCAGAGGTGATTGGGGGTCAAAGTTCTTTCTGCAAACCTTCAATTATTACCTTCTCCCCTTCTTCTCCTTTGGGTAGTCTCCTTTCAGAAGAGTAATTTTGCAGGTGGAGGGAGCTGAGTGTAGATCCTGCACTGTTAATTAACCTCAGCCCTGCAAACATCTGTCAGCTCCCCCRTCTACTTTCCTCTAGTGAAAATCAGGTTTTAAACATGGGGATGCCTTTAATTTTCCTTCTTTGTACTGAAGACGTACTTCCAAGGGTTTTCTGTAATTCTGAGGTTTGGTGACTTCTTCAAAATGAAAGGGGATATTCTCAAGTAAAGCATATGCCTTCAGAAAAGGAACAGGAGAAGTCTCTTCACTCCTCCAGCTCCACACATTCCCTTTCATGCTGTTCAGCTCATAATAATAAGCAGTGATATTAAGCACAGCTTAAAATCACGCCATAGTTTTGTGCTATAGATTTAAAATGAAGGCTTGGGAGATTTTCCCTCTCTCTGCTCTTTTACCCTTTCTGACTGTAGGTGATATTTGAATATTTTTTTAATAGTAGATCACACACTGTGATTAGATACTGATCATGTCTCTTTGGGCCCCTCCAGTTGCTTTCACAAAGTGATTTCACACAGTTGCTTTCACAAAGTGATTTCACACAAATCCCAGTGGACAGGGATAACCTAAGAGTGCCTTTAGAGAAATGTATTTCCATAAAAGCCTTCATAACTTCATACCCTGTCTTGTCAATATTTTAATTTCAATTTATTTATTACTAGAGGCTCAGGTCTAAGGAAGCTTTATTCTTACCTCTTGGAAGAAGTTGGTAAATGAATACAGAATTTTGATAGCAACTTTTTTTAGAACTAAGCTAGCAAAAATTATTAATTATTTTTCAGATTCCTTGAATTGGCAAAGAGACAGATTTTTCTCCATCCCTGGATTGAGACAAGGGACTTTTTTTCAAACAGTTCTGCTGTAGAAATATATAATTATGTGTGGGTAGAACTTGGCGTGGATCTCTTCCCCTTTAGGGATTTGAAGAAAACAAGCCTTTTCAAAYACCCTTAATAACATACAGGTAAATAATGAGTTCAGACCAAATAACTGCTAAATATGAGAAAAACAGCATATTTCTACTCCTACTGCAAGCCAGAAAAAGATCAGTGATTACCCATATCCTGACAGTGATATTTTACACAGACCTTTCCACTGTTTTCAAGTGGGAGATCAGTGCCTAGGCTGATGGCAGGATGTGGACCTTATAAAGAATTTCCTGCTGAAAAGAGCACTTTGGGTTATTGCATAGGCTAAAATATCATTTAACAAGCTGAATTATGAAAGGTGGACTACTACACACGCAGGACTAAGTGTAAACTGACATAAGAGTCCTGATCTAGAAGAAAAAACCACCCTGACCAGGCATATCCCCAAGTCAGTACGAAATCTCACTAAGTTCCAGTGAGATCTTTACACAGACAGTTTGTGGCAGTAGGGACTTGGCTCAAAAGGACAGTATCTTAATAGCCAAGCCTCATTTGTTTATTTTCCTGTGGGTATCCCAACCATGAAGACAAGGTAAGAAAGCTGGGGCTGCTCAGCCTGGAGGTGAGAAGGTTGTGTGGAGACCTCACAGCACTCCCAGGGTCCAAAGAGGCCTACAAGGAGACTGAAGAGGCTCTTCATCAGCAACTGTAGTGACAGGACAAGGGGGAATGGCTTCAAAATGAAAAAGGGGAAATGCAGGTTACATAATAAGATTAAATKCTTCCTTCTGAGAGGGAAGAAACCTGTGGCACAGGTTCCCAGAGGAGCTGTGGCTGCCCCATCCTGGAAGTGTCCGAGGCCAGATTGGACTGGGTTTTTAGCAGCCTGGTCTAGTTGAATATGTTCTCCCTCATAGGAAACATATTCAATTAGACAACCTTTAAAAGGTGTCTTCCAACTCAAATATTCTGTGATGTTATGGTTCTTTGCTCTTTGTAGCTCCTAGAGTGCTGCATAGGCCTCACTGTAACACCACATGTTAATAATTCTTTGTTATYAATTCCTAGTAGTAATTATTAATTCCTAGTTAGTAATTCATAGTAATAACTTTCAGTTTGGAAGATGGTACAAAATTTAGCTTTGCTGTTTTAAAACTTTTCCATTTACTAAGCTATAAATATTTTTCAATTTCTCCATACTGTTGTAGTGGCTGTAGATGTAGCAGYTTTGTCTGGGTTTTCTTTTTTTCCTGATGTGTTGAGATGTACTATATTTTAATAATTGTACCCAGTCTGTGGGGAGAACAGGGGAAGGATGATTTTCCCCAGCTTTTCAGGCCTCTGGCAACAGCTCCTTCAGGCCTGYGGCAACAGCTTTTGGGAATTYTGAATTCCCTTTGGATGTTAAGAAAAGCCTGTTCTTTTTGCTTTGTCTGCTATGTCTCCTCAGTGTGGTCTCACAGCGTGTTTAGAGCCAGCAGGGTTTACACCATGTTCCTTTCAATGGTTTGTGGGAGTATTTATGTCAAAGAGAACTCCCAGATTGGCCTAAATTCATTAGGAACATTATCCTCCCGAGTCATTATCAAATTAAGCTCTGTACTGCAGCTTTCAGGATTACTTTGTACATCTTCTTTGTAGACAAAGTGTCCTCTGACCCAGCAGTTCTTGTTTCATCACRCAAATTGGTCGAGTATCAGTAACCTTTCATTGTGCGAACACAAAGAACTCTGCCTGAGATAAATTTGGCCTAGTAAGGCCATAAAACTCCCACAATATTTGTGTATAAAGGAGATTTATACATTTCTTGAGTGTTTTGCCAAGAAAAACCCACAGCAARGACAGGCAGACTAAAGCAATAAGCAGGAAATGTATCTTTAAAGTTATGGAAGAGGCTGTTCCCTGCATCAAGGGCAGAGGGACATGTTTGGGACTAAACTGAGGGGCAGTCACAGTTCCCACCAAATAAGGACAACCAAATCTGCTTAGAAGTGTCTCTGTTGGCCAGTTTGTGCATTTTGAATAAACTTTGGATTTGTGGGAAACTTATTAAAGAAGTAAGGTTTGTAGATTCCAAGAAAAGAAACTTTAAATAAATATTCTTTCCTTATCCTGGCAGTGGCCAACACTCCTTCCCTGTTCACATCCCCTTTGTTCTTACACTGACACTACCATGGAAAAACAGAGCAGCCTGTGGTGGCAAAAAGGCAGAACAGCCTCTGCAGGGGGATGGAGGGAAGAATGAGCATAGAATCAGAGCATGCAGGGTGATGCTAATAGATCTGCTTGTATCTGAAGGATTTGCTTCACTAGGAATTGCTCTGCATGAGTGTCAGGGATTCTTCTTGTGAAAAATAACCAGTGAGGACTTGGCTTCCTGCTCCAAAGGAAGAGATATTGCATTTCTTCTTTTTCCTGAAGCTGAAAATGTTTTAGGACAGTGATGTAATGCTGGCTGGCTGTGTGGAGAGTGTACTCCTGCTTGTGCACCCACACACTAAACAGGCAAAGATTCAGCAGCATGGATTCACCCTAGTGTGAATTAAAAAACTGGCACTAAATTGGGGTTAGATATATCCAGAYGCATGGATCATTCATTACATGGACGATCTGCTCATTGCAGCGTCAACACAACAACTGATGAGTTAATGCAGCTGCAACTGCTGAATTTTGGAGCTGCTGAGGTACCTCTGTCCTGCAGGAAGGCTGGGTGTTATCAGTTGTGGTATTTCCCTCTCCCACAACATGTAGGCAGTTTTTTCCCCCTTGATACAGGAGCAGCTCTCTCTTTCTCCATGTTTCACAAGTCCAGGGCCCCAAGAATAGTTCCATCAAGAGAATGTGCAGGAAGGGTTTGGACAATGCTCTCAGGCACAGGGTGGGATCCYTGGGGTGTCCTGTTTGGGGCCAGGAGCTGGATCAGATGATCCCTGTGGATCCSTTCCAGCTCAGGATATTCTGTGATTCTGTGTAAMTATCCTCATCYCTCCTCTCCAGCTTCCTCCCCCTTCCTTCCTCTGCAGTGCCCTGTCATAAGGCCCTGGCTCAGACTGGAAAATCCAAGTGYTTTGTGGTTGTCACCATCTTTCCTTCCCAAGCAGGCCCTGGCACAGAGRGAGCTGGGCCCTGCCACAACACAGCACCAAAGGCCAAAACCAAAAATTGCAGTATTTATTCCCACCCCTGTTACTTTTCTRAAGAAGATCCTCTAATGAATCAATRATATTCCCTTTTTAGCCTACAAATTGCACATACTTACAGCAATATTAGGCTAAATTTTTCATAGACTGTACTAGCAAACACATTTRTCCAAGATATCTATGTGGACTTCTTTGTGTATAGCTATATCTAACCCAGGATTTCTTGTATTTAATAATTTTTTTTTTTTTCTGTTCCATGTCTTTAAGGGTAAACTCAAGTATTTGAGTATTAGTTAGCATTAGGCACAAAAACCTAATCAAGAATAAGCAGACATTTCTCTGGAGATAAACTGATTTATTTTGGGGGTAGCTTTCTTGGGAAAGAATATGGGCAAAATCGTCAAGTCTCCAGTCCTGCAGCTGTTTTTACACAAGTACAATTGCTTGCAGGGCAAAGATTTCTTAGGCCTAAAAGCCATAGAGTTACTTTAGTAACTTTATRAACACTATCCAAAAAGAAATTTAAAATCATCTATAAAATTATGACACTTCACTAAAGATCAAGAGCTAAGTAAACAACTTGTTGGGTGACATCTCTCAGATTAATGACTGGTAATAAAAGGCAAAAAAYAGTTTGGAAGTTTACAGCTCCTGGATGTTTTCCACATAATTTTCCTTTTACACACGCTAAGTAGAGGCAGATTCACTGGTTTAACATCTGCTGGTGACACTGTGTTTAAATTAAAACTGTCTTCATAATCTAGAGCAAAATGGCTGTTCTGTCAGGCGAACTTACCTTGGGATGGCAACAAATCTGAAAGGTCTGTGGTGGAAACTTCAAGAAAAGTTTGCTTTTTCTCAGCATCAGTTATAGCAAAGTGTTCCTGACTTGCCGGCAAATGGYATCAAATGTTGGATTAGTAGACTTTGACTCACTGTCATTTATTTTTCATAGTGAGGGCTGCAGGGTGGGTAGTGTGGACTGTGAAAGACAAAGGACATCTTCCCTATTATTGCATTAAGTTTCTGGTTTACCATCTAATTTTATTACCAGAAGCTCTGTCTCCAGGCCAATACTAAGGTAAATGTTTGTCATTTCTGTGCAGTAAAAGCTGAAGGCAGATTATTTTTCCTTGCTAAGAATATTCTTTTTAATTTTTGGTTTAGGGTCACAGGGTATTTGTCACATTATTTTACAAAAGCAGAAAATCAAACTTTGGGTAAAAATACCTGTTCTGGTCACAGCTCTAGGCATTTGAATTCCTTGAACTCAGACATGGGATTCTGCTGCCTCTCAGACTATTTCTAAGTAARTGAGATACCAACTTCAAATGTAGTGCTGTGAGCAATACACTACTTCCATATTTCTAGGGAAAAGTGAATAAGAACTTCTGGAGAAGTCACTGTTTATTATACATCCAGAAAAAGGAAAAAAAAAATCAACAATACCAGATCTTATTTTATCCTCTAGCATTTTACACCCTGGGACCATATCCCTAAAAGTTGCATATTGGCATCATTCCCCTGGCTCTGGAGAGTGACAGCAGCTGAGATTCTGGCAGTGCTCTCCAATGGTACATTGTATTTCCAGTGGCACGTTATTCCAGTGCCAGAGTTTTATCACTTCTGTGGAATCCCTTTGTACACGGAGCACAGGGAATACTCCTCCCGACTTGGAAATAAACAAGAAGCACGGAGTGCTTGCTGCCAGTCACTGTAAATAGTTACCTCAGGTTTATTTTCTCCCCAGATCTGCTGGTTGCTAGAAGACAGGACACTTTACGCGCAGAGGAACAGACACTGTGTCGCCATGGCACTGAGTACGTGAGCAACAAAGAAACTTATTTTTAACAGCAACACAATGTGCTAAATTTAGATGCAAGCAGCAAGGGGATACAGATTTAGCCATATTAAAGTGCTGCAGATGATCTCAAGATGACCACAGAACTCATTTTTTTGTTATGTTGAACATAGTTATTTTGGCAATTTAATTGTTCATAAGAAAGTCACTGAAGAAAACCAGAAAATCCTCTYATTCCTAATGCTTCCAACTAATTATAAACTTTAAAGCATGAACAGAAGAGAAACCTGAACAAGATTGGCTTAATGAATTTGAATGTGATATTTAGTTATCCGGCTTGATACTTCCCCAGGCTTTAATAATGCTGATTTTGTGGCTGAGATGGTATTTCAAGCTCATTTATGTTAATATTGGCTTCTTCCCCCCCATGCCCCAGGCTTTTGATTGTGATCATATCTTGGCCAATGAAAATGGGTGATGCCTTCTTTTGGGATAGATTCTAGAAAAATAAACCCCTTTTAGCCTGACTAAAAATATCTGATAAAAATGTCAAGTAATCAACTTTCCATTGTTTATGAAGGAAATTTTTAATTTCAGTTTGTTAACTCTGCTGGGATAAGAAGACAATTAAAACAAGAGTCATCCTAAGGGGGAAAAAMCAAAGGCCTCAAGGATTTGGCTTTGTTGTTATTTTTGTTGTTGCTGTTGTATTGTAAATGCACAAGAAAAGACTGGGAAATATTGCACTGAACAAAGGCTGGAAGTTTGCAAGACTTCACAGAAAGTTTTAAAATACTTTAATCTCCTTTAATATGACTTGAAAAGCTTTATAGACTTTTTTTAATGGTAGTGGTGTTATTAAAGTTTGCATGATAGTTTTCAGAAATATTTTTAAAAACTATGAATTGCAATGTGTTTAGAACTCAGGTGTCACTTCGAGTCAAATGCAACATTTTCTTCACTTGATGGATAATTTATGCTTTTGACTTGCTTGTATAAAATGAGGCTAAGTTACAAATCCTCATTATCTTTACTGCAATTGTCAGCATTTTTAAAAATAGGAAAAGCAATGGCTTTTATTTAAAATTTTAACTTTAGTTTTGAGTAAAATGATTGAGCATTGTTATAAAGACAGTTTCCTTCCCAGTTTCATTGCTATTTCATCAAATAAGGTTTCTACAATTGTCAACACATGTCTAAAACTGGCAGCTGATAGGAAATGTATGATAGAAGACACAGGTTATGGGAGTATCCTTTTTATACACATCTGTGATTTTAGTTTTACTCTTTTTGTGTAGAACATATTACATAAATGATTTTTTTTCTGTTTATAGTAACAGAATTTCCAAATGGAATTATATACGTGGTTTTTGTTTGTTTGTTTGTTTTTTTAAATTAGTGGTGAGTTTAAGACTCCTAGAACCACACTTGCAGGATTGAACCTTTGGTGGGTTCACTTTTCTATGGAATTAAATGCTGCCTTTTCTGTACTCATTATTGCATTCCAACACCTTTTTCCCTAACCTCACATTCCTGACTGATAATTAGTTGCATACAACCTCTTTTTAAATATATTGTTTGGCACTCTAGACTGTAACGTGATAGCATCCATCTACTGAAGGTGTTTTGGAATACTTTTCATTGCCAAGGGCCTCTGTCAGACACGTGCTGCATGAGCACTGAATGATCAGCTCACCAAGACTGAGACTTCCTCAGGTAAACTCTGAAGTATCGAACCTGGTGAGTTAAACTGAAGTTCCACAAGAAGGTGGYCACTTCTCTTGCCATTTTATGATCCGTGAGTTCCTGTCTCTGAAGCTCACCTGTCCTCTCAGTGGAGACTGAGATGAAGAGAGGGAAATAAATATGTGGAACCTGCCATTTACAGTTAAGATTCTATCATCTGTAGTCATTAACTTCATTTTCTGTTTATTGTTTAAACGTTTTCTTAGAGCTCTCAGCTCTAAAATATGTTGAGATCAGTGAACTGCACTCATTTCTGGCTGATGATAGATACAACACAAAGGCTTAATCTGATTTCTTAAAACCTGGATTTTTAAATGAAGAATGAAGGACAGTAGTCCAGAAGTGTAGAAAAGTCAATTGAAATTCCCAAACCCAAAGAGGACAGTATTTACCTGCTTAAACCACGGTCTTGTTGCTGTTCATGTGAAGTCATTTGAGGGAAATGGTCTTTGTCTTCAGTCCTACAAAACTCTTAACCTTGGACACCATCTAACAATAGGATGCGTAGTCAGTGCTTATTTCTGGCTTTCAGGTCTCCTCTCCCAAAGGGCCCATCTTTGTTCTTTTTGGAAAGGAATTCAGTCATCAAAATAAAATTCTAATAGTGAGAAGTTATTTGGAGAATATCCACGAGCTTGTTTAGTTTTCTTGTTAACAGATCAAAGAAAACTTATTTAATTTTTATATAACATTCATGTATGCATACTTCCTTTCTCAGCAAAAGCAGTAACTTTACCTTGCCATAGTTTCTATTTGTTTTGTTTTATTTTAATGCTATTGTGTTTAAGACCCTGTTGTTCCAGCTGGRCTTTCTAAATCTGCTCTGGTTACTCAGTCTGTCCTCACATTAACATGAAAATATTTCGAATCTTGACTTCTAAGCTTGGCTTAAGTACCAACATCAATTTTGACATTTGAATGACCAATATAATTTTGATGGTCAGATCTGTTTCAAACTTCCTTRTGATGAATGGGATTTTTGCCTAATATTGCCAATTTTTTTCAGTTATGTTCCTAAGTTCTACTGAAGTCCTTAAAACTGAAGTGATACACAAACCCTCCTTTTGTTTTTGTGGATACTTGAATTTAACAGCACTAAAACTACAGTATACATCTTAATATGTAYATTTTCACTTACCCTGGCTGATTTAAAGAGCTGGGTACACTTAGGRAGACCAATGTTTTAACTGTCTTCTTATCCCATCAGAGATAACAAATTTGAATTAGACGTTTCCTTCATAAATATGAAAAAAAAAAAACCCAGTAGTTGCCCTTCAGAATATTTTCTAAAGATTATGAAATTCAATCCTTTTCACTGCTTTACTGGACTCTTCCTCACATTCTGCATCACTAATTTATGTTTAAATATTTCTATTTTATTTACATATACTGTTCTGAATCTGTCACAATGGAAAGCAATGCACCTATGAATAATGAAAACCAGGTATCCTGTTTATCACAGGACACAGTGTTTTACAAAGAACAGAGAAATCTCAGGCCCCTTGTGATAAAAGCCTGAATCATAACAAAATGTAAAARTGGAAATTCAAACTTCAAGCCAACATAGCATGATCAGATTATTTGAATATTATGCACCATTAACTTTTATTCAGTATAAGTATTTGCCGTGTTTGAGAAATTCCTAATGACTTGGGATGTGCTGAAAATGCTGCCAAGATTATATTTCTTGCAGGATTGCTGTCCTTCCTGTGCTAACACGTTAGAAATGAGCAACCACTGGGAAATTATGAAAAACATTATTCTCCTYCTAAGCCAAATCCTTCACCAAGACTGTTCAGCCACACAGTAAAAACAATCAAATAAAACACACAAAACCACATCCTTCAGGTTATGGATGCCTGCACAATCTGATCTATATTGATGAATTTTCTGCACGTTCAGTTGCCACAAAAAAAAAGCCAAAATACTGTGGGCAGGGAACACATGATCAGTTGTTTAAGAGAGGTCTGCTACTCATCATCAAGTTGTTGTCTGATTGTCTCAGTGAGTATAAGTAACTTCCAATTCTATTGGACCATCATGGAATAATTTGGTAAATTCACACTGGCTGTGATAACACACATTTCACTTTGGGTTTTTTCTGTCTGAAGCAGAAAAGTCTCCATGAACTACCAACTAAACCCTTCTCTTCAATTAGGGGAACAAAAAATTTGCAGGGATTGAAGTCTTACAGACCTGGGTAGCTCTCAAGAGTAAAGGGTTGGAAAGAGGGAAAGCAGAGCAGAGCTCTTTATTGCTCACAGAGATATAGAAGCTCAAGGCAAAGGTGCTTTTTCCTGAAAACYATTTATGATTAACAGCTAAGGGGTTGTTCTTAACCTGTCGTGTGTGGAGGCAATGGAAATGGTGCTGCTGGCTGGCAGATTCTGCTAAACTTGTGGGTGTACTGAGCATGTGAATTTTCAGCAGCTCAGGATCTACACCATAAAAATCTGCCAGCCCAATGACTTAATCTGACCCTCTGGAAGCCAGTGGCAGTGTTTCCACAGGCTTTAGGAGGTGTTGTGGCAAAGCTCAGTGCTGAGCTTGCAGTGCTTTCCAGAGCACTGAAATGTGGAAAAGGGGATAATTTGCTGCCTGAATCACCAGTTGTGTTGCTAAGGAGCAGAAGTTCCTAACARAGGGGGACAAAAGCACAGGAAAAGTTTGAACGGAACATAGCAACAAGATTGTTGTGAGGAATTTAAAGATTCAGTCTGACTTGGACAAAATCCTGAGCCTACAATCCTTCCTTGTGCTGATACCCTGGGTGTTGCCATTGCTGGGAACACCTGTAACTCCCATTAGCTTGGGGGAGATTTGTGTGTGCTTAGCACTTCTCAGAACTTGGACCCTGACGCTTACACACATCTCATGCATTGGATTTGCAGAGTCACTAATCTGGAAAAAAACAAACATTGACTCTTTTGGTCCTTTTGGGTCTTGCTCAGCCCAGACTTACTGAAAGAGTGGCTTTTCCCRTAATATTTCATCACTTCAACTGTTATTGCCATTCAGCAGCAGGGAACTCCACAGCATATGAAAATGAAAACCAATCTTTTAGAACTTATCCTGTGATTTAACCCTAGATCAGATCTGTTCTGCCTTTCTGTGGCTCTAAACCCCCAGGAGTGGATTTCTGCTGCTCAAATGCCACTAACTTTCATCCACGAAATTATTTTTATTAACATCTTCCTACAGCAAAACTGAAGATCTGACCTGAAGATTGGTTCTTGTCAGTGTTAGTTCCTCCTCCTGAAAATCCACCTGAAAATTCATCTTCCTTTGCCTACGCCAGTCCAGCATAGGGATATTTCTGTAGGCCTAAGCAGCACTGGCTGTTTACCAAGGAATCCTAATATTTTTAGGCTACAATTCTTTGGAAGCATGTGAATTATCAAAATGGAACAGGTGGGAGAAGGAAGTATTACTCCTGGTGGGAAGGAGAGCCCAGAGCATCAATGGTTTCTTCCCATCCACACAAGTTCATAGAAAAATTCCAAGATCCTCAAACTAATGCTGTAACCACAGAGTCAGCCTGGTCGTGGGTGAGTGTGTGAGGCCATGCAATGACTTCAGCATATTTGAAGCACCATTTTTCAAACACTTCTCTATGTTTCTAGTAAAAATCTCCGCACACATTCTAATTCAGAAGAACTGCCCAAGAAAAATACCCAGTGCCCTGCTAATGAACATCGGGCCCATTGTCAAAAATGACAAGCCTACCCTCTATAGAGAGTTTAGAGAACATAACTTTGATTATATATCGTAATGYCAAATTTCCTTAGAGAAGCCATGGTTCTAATTAACCTTATTGAAAAGCAAACTGCAAGGAAAACCACAGAATTCCATGAGCCCCAGAGATGCACCCCAGGTGGCGTTTGGCATATTTCACGAAACCTATTTCATTTCCAGTCCCCTGAAATTGCATCATGTCCTGCTCCACTATGAAATATTAGCATTTACAGCCTGTACATCCTGCTGGAACACTGTGATAACCTCAYGGATGAATTGAGAAACTTGCCCCTTTCCCTGAAATTTGCTGGAGTCCCCACAGAGTAATACAGTTGTTATCTCTGATGCAGAAAAAGTTAAATTTGTTTCTTTCAATACTGGAGGCCTAGAAAACATGACATTCAAGGAAGTCAAATGTCAAATATGTGAAACTTCTATACATACATGTAGAAGATTATTTCATTTGCCATTAGACTCCAGCTAGGCAAAACTAAGATGAATACAAAATGGTTTTGCTTGTTTTTATTGGGTTGGGGTTTAGGACAAAAGCCTTGATAAGCAAGGTGTGTAGTATCCTCCTAATGTTAAATCCTTTCCTGGATAGGAACTAAATGAGAATGCAGATCAGTTTTAATTAGGTTTTCTTTTAATGATGAACTAAGCTAATCATAAAAATTAACTATTTAGTTTAATCAATCACTTCATACATCAAAAGTGAAATTTAAGATGGGAGGGTTACATTTATTTCTCGTTTCATTGCAGATCCCTGGAAATAATGCAGTCAAATTGCACGGCAGCAGATACACTTTATCTCTTGTATTACAAAGATCTTTGCTTTTGTGGATGTGATCTGAACAACAATCTTGAAGAGCAAGGTTTTCCTTGCAGCTCTTCCTTGCACCCAATTGTCCATCAGTAGCCAGCTCTGGGAGCAGGAAAGATGCTTGTTTTGTCATCCTTATCTCAGCACTCATCTTAAGAGGCTTTAAAGGTGCAGAAAGTTCCTCATTTTCTCCTTTCTTCAAAAAGACAGGTTGTCTCCCTCCATTTAGGGCAGTTGGCTGATATTCTGGAACATGTGGATTTTATGGTTTGCACAGTCCACACAAGTCTTCCTGTGATACCTTTTAATTTGCTCATTTGAAAACTAACCAGTGCTGAAACAGAGTCAGAGGACTCAGCTTTGTTTCCATCATGTGTAATCACATTTTTATTAACTTTAGTGAACAGTCACTGCTGGCTTTGTACCAGGGGAGTTTTCTCAGTTCATCCCAAATAGGAGACTTTTTTTCTTTAACAGGAGAAAGTAATCTTTAAAAAACAAAACAAAATTTAAAAAAGAAACAAATTCAAGCAGTCTTTGGGATTAACCCCTTTATGTCATTTGTATAAACCAAAGCACCCCAAGACTATTCATGGCAAGATAACTGTTAGAAGTTGAGTAATTTGGAATGCTTGTTCTAGATTATTACCCATACATTCAAGTTTCTCTTTTCAATATGTATTTTAGGTTCTCTAGGGCAGAAGGTGTCTTTTCCTGTATTTCCCCATAAGTTTCTCTGAGCAATCTCTTACCATTAGTGTAGACTAGCGCATAAACTCACCAGTATATGTATTTCAAAACAACTATTTTGTTCCAGTGCTCCCACAATATTTGAGAGCAATTTGAAGAGACACTTTCTATAGCATTTAACAATAAAAAAAGGCTTCTCTGTCTTTTCCTCAGAGATCTTTAAAAAATAGTTTTTCCTTTTTGTGGATTGGCACCAGTTAGATAAAACCCCACATGTTTTTTAGGCATAGACTCCTCTGCTTTGCTCTGATCTCTCATTACCAACTCCCAAAGACCTCACGCCAGAGGCAAGAGGTCTCTGTGGATACATTGAATCCTAGGATAAAAAGAAGACCTCTTTAAAAGTAAGGCAGAAAAACACACAAAACTTYCTCTTGTCTGAATAAAATTTGTTAACAGACTTCCTTGGTGAGCAAAATACTGGCAAAAACTGAGGGCAAAGCAGGAGGAAAGAGGAAAGACCTCTGTCTAGATGAGGCAGTGCATGGAAAGGTTACATTTTTACGGTGAAACATTTCTGAAAAGCAATTAGAAAGGTGATACTATAGGAGACTTTTATTGCCTTATATTGTAGTTTGTGTTGCTATTTTTGTGTTATAATAAGATAGCCTTAAGTAAATTTATTGACAATACATAGGAATAAAAATGAATGGTTTGTTTAGATGCTGCACTGACTCCTCTTAAAATGTCCACAGAAATGTCTGGAACTCTTGTGTTTGGATATTGCAACAGAATACATAAGAAATAAGTTTTCGGAGTTGTATTAAAATCTAAAGTGGTTGTCATGGGCAAAAAGCACTGAAGCATTTAAAAGCATTAAAAAAGCATATTGATACTTCTGAGGAAATTACAGAGGTGTGCAAACCACTGATCCTTTCTTAAATCCACATTGCATTGCAAAAGCAGCAAGATAAAAAAGGCCTAAGTACAACATCACTTCATGAGGACTTGTTGCCAACTCCAGCTGTTGAAGCTGGAAAAGGAGTCAATTACCTGGGATTTTTCTTTCCATGTGCAATTTGTATATCCTAACTAAAGACAGGGAGGAAGAGTGAGGGGAACAACAAAGGGAACAGTAAGGATTTTGTCTGAGGCCAGGTCAACATTCACCCTAGATAATGGCTGATGCCTGAATTGCTTGGAGTGGGTTCCCTCCCAGTACGGGCTGGTTTTCATCATGGTGATAAAGGAAAACATTTCACACAATAACCATTGAGCCCCTTGTTATGACTTGAAAGCTGCACAACTGCTTTTTATTCCAGGAGAATACGACTGAAAAATCATCTTAAGGACATGGCAATCCTTTGGCATTGTATACATTACTTTCAGTAATGTGTATAATAACACATGAAGCCAGGGTGGGAAGACATTGTACCCCTTTTAGTACGAAACTTAAACCTGTGAATAAAACTTGTTTAGCATAACTACACAGAATTTCCTTGACCGAGTTGATTTTGGCCCCTCCACCGTCACAGATGTTCATTATTACGGAAAGAAAACACTGTAAACTCAGTAGAGTCTTTAAAGGAGGAAAGGGGGAAATCTGAATAAAATCTGAAGGTTTTTTTGTTGTGTGTGACCTGATCATCAGTTCTAGAAAGCGTGTGAGCAACCTGCTGGGATCTGGTTTCCTCTGGGGAAAGCAGTGACGTAAATCCACTTACCCCTCATAGGAGCTGTGGAGATTATGGAGTGATTTGGCTGAGGTCAAATGAAAGGGAACACAAGAACGTGAAGAAAAAAAAAAGAAGCTTTCAAAGGTTGTTTTCAGGTTTGAAGGAGATAAGATGGGTTTCGTGGCTCTTTTATCACTTTCTCATGCCAGGGTACCTCAGATGTGCCTGGAGGAATTTGGCCCGTGCAGTCGCAGTCGCTGAATTCACACGGGAATTTCAGCTGACCTTGTCAGCTCTGGAAGCAGCGCCTTAGACAGTGCAGAGACCCTTCCTAAGCTCTGAGATCTCTATTAATAGATCTGTGGCACCCAGCCCAACTCCAGGGCTGGAGGTGTGAGCTTTTGCACTCTTCTAAGGTTTTGCTCGCATGTGTTAGCGCTGTACAAAGCCGCCTTGCATCTCGAGATAAGAGAGGCAAAATCCCCAGCCCTCTAACAGCATCTGGATCTGCTTCTACCTCAGCAAGTTTTTCACAGGTTCCACAGCATTTTTATGCTCAGGGCTTCTTTTCCAAGGTGTTCCAGTGGTGCTGGAATTTAAAAATAGAATTATAAACCAGTTTTATGAATTCTCTCAGCTTTGCATGTGTGTGTTTACATGGATGTCTCACTAGGATGGCTCCACTCAATCCATCGCGCATCATCAGGGCATCTTCTTGGTAATTGGCATTTTCAGTCTACATAGACCTGTCATTCTTCAGAAATGAGAGGGACTGGGTTTTTCATTCAGTCCTGTGGTTGTGTTGCTGAATGATCTTTCTCGAAATAAGCTGCTGGTTTGGAAGTTCAGAGAAGAAAAATCCTGACCCACATAGGTTTAAATGCATGCAAAAGACACAGAATTGCTTTATACTGTAGGAAAAACAGCTCTTCCAGTTCAATTCCCATCTAATTTACCTAGAGCTTATGGCCTAATGTCATTTAGCTTACTAACAGAGCAAGGAAAAATGCTTTAGCTGTAAAATGGATCATAAGCACTTTATGTCCTCAAGGATTTTGAGAAAGGGAAAGAAAAATAAAATCATGTTGTGAAGGAAAGACAACTATTTCCCAGAAAAACATGGAAACCTATTTCTTTTAGTAATAATGCTTCCTTTGAAAACACGCTTTCTTTTTTTTGGAAGGCAAACAGAATGAAGTCTGAAATCATAGCGAAGGTCATAAAAAGKATTCAGCCATAAAAGGACATATATGTATTAGCAAGTGACTTCTTCAAACAGCAGGGAAGTTTGAAATAATGCCTAGAAGTTCCTAGCATTAAGGAAAATTATTCCATAACTTCATTATTTGTTCCTTTCATTGTTTTGGCATACCTAAATGTACCTACTGATTTCTATGTTCTGCAAATATCTTTGTTAAGATTTAATTGAATTCTTTCTCATGGTTTAATCAGAAAATAGTCGTGCAGATTTTTATTGTGGTAGGATGTTAGAAGTAAAAATTCTTTAAACTTGCGAAGTTCATGTCTAGCAGACCTTAGAAATTCTTTGGACTTGTCAATGAAGAGAAAGAGAAGGTGAAATAT
The DNA here is from genome assembly GCA_003546035.1 of Mixornis gularis. NCBI lineage: Eukaryota > Metazoa > Chordata > Aves > Passeriformes > Timaliidae > Mixornis > Mixornis gularis. The sequence continues at coordinate 358,200 of QVAJ01000441.1, forward strand.
GTGAGGGCAGAGGTTGTACAGCAACCAGGAGGATGAAAGAAAGAACAGAATAACTCTGCTCCTTGACAGAAGAGAATTGGCAGAATCCACAAATCACAAAATCATTTTTCATTCTAACGAAAAAAAACATGGGGTGCTTGGTTGGTGCTTGGAAATAGTCAAATTGACATTTATACATGCAGTAACATAAATTTTAGATTTTTTCCATATCAATAAAACTCTCTTCTTCTGGTGATCATCACAGTGGATTCACCACAGTGATTGTAATGAAAACAATTATATAATTCCCTTCATGGGAATCAAGAAAAATGCAAGAGAAGGAAAGGAAGAGTTCCAGAAACACTTTCCCTAGGGGATTTCTAGACAATTTGCACAAAATTTTTGGCTTAATTTCTT
>QVAJ01000441.1:368486-426265 GCA_003546035.1 Mixornis gularis
AGGAAGGGTGTTGAAACACTTTTAAATCCAACATCATTTCATAGTTGAGATACAAAAGGAAAACTTGGGGTAGCCTTTATACCCATGAAAGGAAGGAATTATTTTGCAATTAAACAATTGTAATCAGAAAAAGAAAAGCCCAAGCACRTCCTAAGAGTTCTAAGTAAACATTCCTGAGTCATGCAAAATAGTTCTTACATAAATAATTAGACAGCTGTTAAAATAGATTCAATTATTGTTTACATTTAGTAAATTCATTGGCTCAAAAGCCAAACCAATCAATCATCTTAGAAATAGTGTCAAAATGGCTGTTGTAACATGATTTTTGGTTTCACTTTTAGATAAGAATGTCTTTCACAAAATAAATACTTTATTGAGAAAAAAGTAAAAAGACAGATTGTAAGGGAAGTGTCCAAAATTACCTGAATGCCTGAGACAGAAACAGAAAAGATATAGATAAATATAATATTATTTCTGCTTTCAGGAGTCAAAAATGAAATATAGTTTCATCCTTGTTAATTCTAAAACCTCAGTGTGAATATTTTCATTAAGTTTTAATGTTAGTTTGGAGAACAAGTTAAATAAATCATGTTCATAATTTTGTTAARCACAGGCATTTTATCCACATTAATTTTCTCAGTACCTTGCCAGCAGCATAAAGAATTGTGGAATCACTATTTTATTTTGAAATCTGAACTGAGACCAGATAGGAATTAAATTTAGCCGTGCTCGTTGGCTAAATGAATAATAACTGTCAGGTAGACTCCCAGTACGAATTAGATAATAATCTCTGCAATAATTACCTGCAATTACTCCATGACCTYAGGGAACTAGGAAGATAAAAGCCCGTGAAAGCATAAATTGTGTGCTTCAGATTGTTGCAGACCATCCCCCSTCGATTTACACTACACACACCAAGAACAAGTTCCAGCTTGAGCACTCACTCACAGCTCTGGGCTACAGGCACTTAGACAGGAAGCCAGTCCTGCCTGGCTCCTCTGCCTGGATACCCTGGGGGAGATCAGATTTCCTCTGGGAACGGGGCCTTGCACCCCGGGCTGTCCCGGTGGCTGGGCATGTCAGGCATGGCACATGTTGGAATCATCTGTCTGAGAGAGAGAATGGACTTCAGAGCTGCAGCCTCCTCAAACCCGGGGAGTGGAGAGGGCAGGGCACCCCTCAGCCTGGGCTCTGAGCAGGGCTGGGACATGGATGCTCCTCTCTGGATAGCCACCAGTTATGGGATGCTGGAAGGGGATCCCATGAACAGCTGCCTTACTATCCTGGATGTGCCATCCCTGGAAGTGTTCAGGAACAGGCTGGATGGGGCTTGGATCAACCTGGTCTAGTGGGAAGTGGCCCATGTCAGAGGGGTCTTTCTGAATCCAAACCATTCTGTGATTCCATGTTTCTGTGCTTCCCTAGACTCATGTGTAAGATTATACCTGCAATCCATTTCTTCTCAGTGCTGAAGACATGCAGAGCTCTGGAGGGGCAAACCTTAGAGGCAACCCCTCCTCCTGCACTCCATCTCCTCATCCTCCATCTAACACAGAGCAGCAGATCACTGACACAGCTTTATAAAAATAATTAACAAATACTGGGGAAAGCTTCTCTTTGGGTCAGAACTCTGCCTTGAGTGCTTTTGCCTATGACAGCCTCAGGAAAAGTGTCTTGCCCATCTTCAGCAATCAACCACAGGTACCATTCTGTGTCTCTCTCAAAACCTATCACTTCCTTTCTATTTATAAAAGCGCAAAGTTGCACAAAATGCACGCCAACTATTGAAGGATGGGAAATTACTTGTTATATGACAAAAAAGTGTATTCCCACACTCCTTTTGGTTAATGAAATATTCAGTGTTTGACTTCAACCAACACCCGAGATAAGTGTACCAAACCAAACTGACAGCTCTGCATGTGATAAAACTGGAATTCGCTGCATTTGGGACAAGTCTTGTTGTATTTTTTTAGTTAATGGCCAAGCTTTTGATGTCAAACTGACATCAAAATTATTAGAAATGTAAATGGAATTAAAAAAGCAGTAGATTAACTAGGCAAAGATAAAGGAGGGGGTAATGTCTGTGAAATAACAGCACTTTGTCAGATGTTTCCRTGCCAAAGCAGATGGAAGCTGAGTATTATTTATTTTCTTAGCCGAATGCAGAGTCTAAGCTGGAAGATGTATTACTGTAATCATAAAGATAGTTGTGAGCCATTTTTTTAAATCAGTTGGGGGGTTTGATTGCCAGCAGTAGTATGATTAYAGCAAGCATGGCCATCAGCTGCCCAGGACTTTTCCAGACGGGCTCAGAGCATGGCCCATGGTGGTTAATAAATGGCAGGTTAATCCAAGGTAAGTTTGTCCACACCTTCCTCTCTGATACTCACATTTCAGCAATGAAAGGTGAAGGTTTCCTTATCTAATGTCATGAAAGATGTCCACACTAAAAACAGAGGGATTAATTAGAGTCACTTTTCAGTGTGGGGCTTGTACTGTGAGAGAACTGTATCGCCTGTGAGTTTATTTTTCTGAGTCCCATTTGTACAACTGGGAGATTTTGATGTTTTCTCAGGGGTCAGTGACAATTACAATGTACATTTGCTCCACATAATCATGTAAGGGAGGTAACAAAATGCAGGAGAGCCTTAATTAGCACTGAATTAGTGCTTCCTCCTACATTTTGACCCCACTAACCTGACCTGAGGCCCCTGTGAGTATCATGCAGCTGCCCAGCTGGGCCAGCTTTTCTCTCATGACCAGTTTCTCCCTTTCCTGGAATTCCTCTTAAAATTTCCACAGAGGGGAATACTTTTCCTCTTAGAAGCTCTGGCTGCAGTCTGTCTCTAGGTCTGTTTTGTTGGCTGGTGCTGGGGTTTGTTCTTCAGCCACGCTCCCTTGTTCAGCTACATCTTTTGTATTTCTGGCTTGAATTTTCTAGGCTGTCAAGGCAGAAGTGTCCAGAGAATATTGCTAAATATTTTGTCAGGGCTGGATTAGATGCAGGCACAGCTCTGTGTAAGTGTTCATGCCCAACAACAGTGGCTCAGCCACCTGAGGTTTTTTTGTGGCATTTCTGGCTCAATTTGGCCAATCTGAAGCCTTTTCCCCTTGTCCTGTCGCTCCRGGCCCTTGTAAATAGTCTCTCCATCTTTCTTGWTTCTCATATAAACAGATTATTTTCACTTAAAGCAGGGCAGATTTACCCTGTTTTCTCTTGGAACCATTTACAGATGCAAACAAAGGGGAGATACTGTGGAGGAAATTAGGAACAGGCACTTCTGTGAGTTCAGTGTCAAGAGATAAGCTACACAAAGGGTTACAAATTAAAGAGGCTCACCCTTTGACAGGTAGGAAAAGTAKGAAAGCAGTGTAATCTGAAAGCCAGGGCAAAAAACAGTAACTGGAAATCCCTGCAAAAGTTCTGAAAAAAATTACTATCRGCCACTGCTGCTTCCATTAAAAAAAAATAAAGAAAATGTATATATGTAAGGTTCTTTTGTTCTTTTCCAGGAGTGTGTTTTTTTCTTATCTTGTGGCTACAGCTTTCTCTAAGATAAAATAATGCCAAACATAAGGTTAGTATTCTGACATCACCAACTGCATCTGAGAGCTATCTTAAAAGTCTGTCATAGGGATTTGGCTCTGAAAAATTTGATTAGCAAAATCTGCTAATTTTCTTTAAAGCAGCTATGCTTTTGAMAAGGATTTAAGGATAGCTTTGATTTTGCCTAAAATATTTGCTATTTGCAGAAAATTATTTTTCTTAACATTTTTTAAAGATAAATATAATAGCTTTGTAGCCCTAGTTTTCTAATTTGAGGTCTTCTGAACTGTGTATTGAAGAATAATGGAAATACTATCTTTTTTTTTCTTGTCCTTTAATAATTTTGATCATTTCTAAGCAATATAATCTCCCTGCACGAAAAGATATTCTCAGAACAATACTTTACTGCAGAATTTGCTGAAATATGAGGACACAAGAGGAGCCATGTAGGCACAGAATTGCCTGCCTGGTAGCAGGCAATTCRTTTTTAGATTGAGCCTTTTGTCCCTTGCCCTGAGTTTTGTGTGGAACCACCTCTCATGTTCGATCCCAGGGGACCTGTATTCCTTCCAGACACTTTGGGGAAACTGTGGTTAGACATTCAAACCATGCTGTTCATGGGTTAGTGAAAGATAATAAGCCTCATTTTGTCTGCAACTGTTACAAGTTGTCCCTTGCCAATCCTTTCTGTGTCATTGATCTTTTAAGGCGACTTGGGCTTAAAAAACAGGCGGTCTTCTAGCAGAAAATCTGCTCTTTTGAACAAGCAGGATTTTTTTGTGAGAGGTTTTTGCAGAAAACACTGACCCAAAAATACTGTTTCATGGCCTACAGAAGCTGAGCTGAGCATCACAGATTGGTGATATTTCTGTGGGTCAATTTTTTTGTGTGGACTTCGTTTGGTGATATCTTACCCAGAGGATATTTCTATTAACATTTTATAAAGCAGACACAYCTACTTCCCTGCAAACACTCCACAAACAGACCATGGTAAAATAAGAAAGGTTTTAGGTATAATTTTTTAGTAGTGAAAGAAGCCTGAAATTTATTTTCTTTGCAAATCAGTCTTCAAGGCAGATTTCCCTGGGCTAGGTTTTCCCAGTGGAAAGTGTGAGCAGCAGAACTGCAACCTTCCAGATGTCTGAGAGTTTGCTGTTCTGTGGTACTTGAACACTTTGCAAGTAATTCTCAAAAGGTCTCAGTGAAGCATGGACATATCAAAGGGGCTTTGCCAGCATAGTCACGTTAAAAGCCTTTCCAAAGCCTCCAGTGAGGGCCCAGGTGCCTCACACCCACAATGAGCTTTTGATGTCATCAGAGGTTTCCATTTCCGTAGGAATCTCTGTAGACCATGAGGCTGCCAACAAGGATTCCGTYTGGGTAGCAAATGATGAATAGGAAGCTGCCGCTTCCACGTTTTCTGCTGCTTGAGACACATTTCAAGGCAAAATGACAGCTCCAGAATCACACTCTGTTCCTCGCGCATCTCAGAGAAAAACAAGATGAAAAAAGAACCTGTCTCAGTCCCCTGCCAGACATGGAAATATCTGTTCAAAAGGGCAGCCTCTGTTGTTCTGAGGGCCAAATACCAGGTACCAGCAGGCTGAGTGGGTGGGGAGTGTCTGAAGGACGCTGCATCCAGACACCAGGAAGCAGCAGTGCTGTTGCCATATTGCTCCCGATGCTTTGTGAGCTCCTGTTTAAGGTTCAGAGCCAGGAGGAAACTTGTGACCCACCTCAAAAAACTAAAGGAAAAGTTCCCCTCACCTGTYTCGCTCGTAGGTGTTTACTGGATTCAAGGCACCTGGATAAAATGCTTGGAAATTTCAGAGGGATGGGAAGACACTCATGCAAAATGTTTGTATTTTCTTACTTTTCATCTCTTTCCCAGAGTCATCTGAGGCTATGTAGAACATGTACAGCTATAAGAGGAATTGCTGCAAATATGTTTTTTTATTGTTGCATGGTCAAAWTGCACATTGCAAGGTAATAACAGATACAATAATTATTCTGCACAGTGTTTTATAAAGGCACTGTTGAGGGATCACAATCTTGATCTCCCTTGGACTTGACGAAGCAGGGAGTTACTCTCTGAAAAGACAGAAACCCAAATGCAGTACATATGGCCAGCTTAAGCTTTTGCCATAAGAAGGGTGTTGTGATTATAGCAAAAATACCGTAGGAAAAATTATTTTGGGAAGAATAATCAGACTAACAGAGCAAAGAGACTCAAGGAAGAAAACRCAGTGGTTATGACGGGGCAATTATAAGCTATGCAATTACAGGGGCAACCAACAATATTTTCCAGCATTACAAAAGCCATATATATCCAAGATTCCAGATGCTCAATGGCATCAAAAACCCCTGGGTTCTATATGTCAGTGTCATGTCAATGACATTTTCCTTGACATAGACACAATGGAATTACATCCTCTCCACAATTTTGAAGAAAGAGAAGAAAATAATGAAAAGTAATTGCATTTTGGACATCCTGGATGAATATTAGGAAATGTGAACCAGTCCAGAAGTAGCAAATAGTCACTAGATATCACATAATTAATGAGTTTGAAAGGAGCAAGGCTGGGCACTCTGTTACACCAGACTGATTTAGAAGGCAGAGTGAGGCTATATTGTTTTTCCATGTCATAAAAGTTACAGACTTGGATAACAAAATGTCAGAGCAACTCTGCTCTTACAGCTCAGCTGTTTCTTCAAGTCCTGCTTTTATTTTCAGATTTGCTGTTAATTCCACTGAAATTTGACCCAGAGGAATTTCATGCTACTATTTCAGTAACATGAAGATCTTGAGTGGATTGCAAAATTGTTCTAGGATATTGCCTCTTTTCCACAATGCTTCTTCCCTATAACAACTTAAAAGCAAACAAAATGAAGCGATAAATCCATGAAACATGAAGCTGGGAGTGCCCCATGGAATGAAATTATATGACAAGACCTCAGTTCTCTGTGCCAGCCATTGGAAGAGAGAGTGGCAAGTGAAGAATGAATGGTGGGAAATTGGCTTTTAAATAATTGTAAAGGAAAACAGAGATTGCAAGAGACTATCATTAAAATGTGGGCTTTTAAAAATCAAAAGTTGGTTGCAATTTTGACAATTCTAAGTTGGCAGGTGACTGCACACAAAATTACACTTTTCATCTGCGCTGGAAATAGYAGTTAATAACTCTTAGGCATTTCTTGCCTGTGGGGCTCCAAAAACAACAGTGTGCCCTGATGAGATAGTAATGGGTGGTTCGTGAATACTGGTGCCAGCATGAACCGACTCAGAGCAGTGTGGTAACAAAAACTATAAGTTATATAAAATTGTTTGTAGATGAAGGACACCGTGGAGGAAGTGAGAGTGACAACAGGGGAACATGGTGAGATCTATTTAACTGGCATTGGGATAAATGGTTTCTGAAGAAGTAGAGAGTTTTTTGTAAGATAAAAAACTTCTGTCTCTTCTTGGCTATGAAAAAAATAAAAAAGGGGGGGAAAAAACCCTAGACTTACAAAGTCTCTGCTTAGCTAAAATTCCATATATTGCCAGTTTGGGGAAGAGAGAGGGCTCTGGGCAGTACCATGAGTTGTAGATCTCCCACGAATGCAAGGCAAGACGCTCAAKTTCTTCTGTGTATTCTGGGGGAGAAAAGACACACTTGTGCTACCTTTTCCTGCGCGGCTGTCACTGCCCACAGGGGTGGTTTCCATTCCAGGAATCCAAGACCTTCAGCTGACAACAACAGACCTCCCTGGTCTATGTGACATGAGAGCTAGAAAATCGTTCCTGCCCTGGCCCTTGTAGTTTTTTAATTCTCATKATTACAGCCTCTCTGAGTTCTGAAYAAGCCATGTATGACTTCTAAACGCCATGGGTTTTAGGGGGAGGGGGAAATAGCTGTGCTTTGTGACTACATATTTTGTTTTCTTTCTGAGTCTTTGACTTGGAAAGCTCCATAACAGGAGTAACATATAAAGAATGCTGTGGAAAATGTGGAATAAAAGCAGCTTTACCTTGTTCTTGGATGAACTGGAGCTGATGAGTCAGTAAAGTATCTTCATATTCTCTTTGTTCTGTTCAGATAAACMTTCTCAGTTAAAAACCCCAGAGATTTTGCCCAGACTCTGACTTCAGATCTTGCCCAATGCAGACCTGTTCACTCAGTGAACAAAACTTTTGTTTTGTCTCAGAATAAAAGCTCATCTTTAGTTAGTGCATGTTTCAAAGGAAAGGATCCAGGCACAGCAAATATCATGCATGCAYTCAGTGAATTCATGAGGAACAGATGTCATTTGCAGTCAGAAGCAAGGGGAGGCACTTACATTTTGAATTTTTTAAGCATATGAGAGCAAAGAACCGCCAAAAGATAAAAAAGAAAGTATTTTTTGCTGTGTTAGTCCAAATTGTACATTCTCATAGTCTTTCAAAATCATGCTAGGAAAGATTAATAATCAGCTATTTTTGGCAACAGGCCCTTACTTGGGAAGACCCCAAGCAAGATTAGAGTGCTCCTGTGCTGGGCTATTCGAGGAGATAGGTGAGAACCAGTTCCACAGAAATCTGTGATTCCAAAGCACATGATGGAATGATTATTCACACTAGGGATTGTATCCTGACTTGCCCACTGTATCGTTTTCTGCTTTTCTGAGGGTGACATCTCAGGAAATATCTCACGTCCTGTTGCTCTGTTCAAGCCAGAAATGGTCCTCCCATGCTCAAGATGTCCCGCTCAGTGGGACACTGGAGCTGTGTGAGGATTCTGTAGGGCCACAAAGGTGACAAAGAGACTGGAGCCCGGCTCCTCCCCAGGCCGGCCSTGCTGACAGGAGACGCCGRCMCGGCCTGTGGCCGTGGGATGGGAGCAGCTCCTCCGGGGAGCTCAGGGTCTGCTCCGGCCTGTCCATGGGACGKGCTGCCAGGTAAATCCTCCCACAGACCCGGCCTGTTCTGGTTGTCCCCTCCCACACGTGCCTCTGCCAGCCATTGCTGAGGCAAAACAAAACTAAATCGGGCTCCTCRCACCACGGCAGGGGTGGCGCTGGATGAGGTCCCTTCCAACCCAAACCATTCCATGATTCTGTGATTAACAGCACTGATTGCAAAATGAGTCAGGATAAAAYCTTAAGGCCAAAGTCAATCACCCCTCCAAACCCCTCTCCAAACCCATCACAGCTAACATGACATTGCACAGGAATAACTTCTCACTTTTCCTTTGCCTTTCACCTTGAATATTTTCATGGAAAGTGTTTAAGAYTGTAATTAATTCTGAAAAGCAGACAGATGCAATGGGCATGCATCTGATCCTATAAAAATCAAATGGGATATTCCCTTCTTGGTAGCAGGATTTTTGTAAAAATCCTGATAGTTCTTAACAGGGATTAGGTTTAAGTAGGAAGGTTTTTAATATTGGAAATCAGATTATTTTTGTGGTCTTTTTATGCTATTATTTTTATTCCCAAAATACACATTGCGTTAAAAGTAACTGTTTTTATAATGATCTAGAAAATTGTTAAACTCACCAGAGTTAGGAAGGCGAGAAATGAAATTAATACATTAAATAATTATACTTCTCCAAGATGAAACTTTGCCCAACTAAATGGAAAAACATCAGTTACTGCACATCTATGCCTAACACAGCTCTAGTGACTGCAAAGTAAATTTCGCCACATCTTATAATTTAAGTTATTGAAACTCTGGGAGTGTAAACGATTCACAACACCATATTCAAGAAGGGGTTATTTATATCTTTAGTTTCATGTGCAAGATATGTGCAGAGTTAAAAGTTAAACTGAGAGTCAAGAGAATCATAAATAAAATTACAGGTGAGAGGTGCAAAGGGAGAATCCATTTCAGAAGCACAGTACATCTGTAACTCATCATTAATGAAGTATTTTGTAGATTCACTGGTCAACCCTTGCCTAAATTAAAATAAATCTCATTATCATGAAAGCAGTGCTGGTATTTATAGAGCTAATGCATATTTTGRGCTGACATATAAGCAGCAATTAATTTATTTGTTTAGAACGAAATCTATTGAACTATTTTGTGTCCATGAATTCTGTAGCCAGCTCTATTTAGTTATTAATGAAATCAAGGATAATTATTGCAGTACAGCAAACACCAAAATCCACCTCTTTGTGTTAGCACACTGAGTATCCCATCTCCAAGGAAAAGTAGTTCTGCAGCACTTTGGGAACCAAACTGGTACAGGGAAGTCAAAATGGAGATGTGGGAAATGAAAATTGATTTTTTTTTCCCCCAGTGAGAGTTTGTCATAGAGTGTTAACATTCTTCAGTAAACCAACTCCAAACAGTTGGCATTTTTAAAAACAGAGCTGGAATGTTTTTCCTGTGTGAAAAAGCCCAAAGGGATACTTTGAGTTTTTGTCCTGATTTGATATCAGGACAAAGTGTTTCAATAATGGAATTTCCTGTGTGATGAAAACTCTGGGTATCTGTCAGTTCTTTTTAGAAAATCTGAAGAATTTCACAAAATAATACATGGAAGCAAATGTTGGTGAAGAAAATCCAGCTGTGCTGCTTGCACCAGCAAGAAGCTCACCCTGAGGGCTCCAAACTCCCTTTCACTGCAGACTAGACATAGAAGAACACATTTTTAATGCAATATTCAATCTCAGGAGCTAGAATAGAATTCTTTTCAAGACACTGAATAATATCATAGAGGATATTTCCAGAAGATCCTTGGTTTTAATCTGCACTCTGTTTCTTAAATTCCCTTTCTTTGCACAACTTGCACTTCCAGCACTCCCCGGAAACATTTATTGGTTAATAATTTGATATCTAATTATTTGCAAATTGGTTTTATCCTTTTCAAGAACTTGTGCRTCTTTGGAGGAGAATTTCTGTACTGTGAAATAATATAATCATGATCTTTAAAAATAGATGTACTCACTGAAAATTCACGGCCTGGAGAGCAAAAAGGGCCATTCCAAGGCCTGGAAATATTCAGAGATATTCAGTGGGGTTGTATTGAACCGTTTGTGACATGACACCTTCAGGAGCTCCGTCCTGAAGAGAAGGAGACGTTGGTTATCATAGAGACATGAGCTATCCAGGGAGTGAATGCAGCTGCTTTTCAGGTGGATGATCACACCCTGTTCTTCCCATGTCCAAATCAGGTCCATATGTGCATCGAGTTGTTCTGGTCCATGCTGTGTTTTTAAACTCGTTCTTACTTACCCTTAGCATTGCTGGTTTGTCCCTTGACTGTGCTCAAGCACTTCCATTTATGCTTTCCACAACGTTCTGGAGTATGGAGGGTTCTACTGAGTTCAGCTTTCCCGTATTTTCCCTCAGGAAAATCCCTACTCTACCCATCATTTAGGTGAAGGAGGTGGCAGATAAAATGGAAAAAGTTCAAATAGCCAAGTTAGAAATAGTCCGATGATGATCTGAGCAGGATATTAATGCAGGGAAAATATGATATCTCGCTTTAGGTAAGTTTGCAGTGGAAGATGAAGTGACTTGAGTGTTTGTGACTACTGTGAATTACTCTTAAATTCTCCTCTTAGCATTTGGCAGAATGGATTGGAAGATTAAGATCAGGTAGTAAGAGATACTTTGCTGGTTTTGCTCCAGACAATATTGACATTTTACAATGAGAATTGAGATAGACCTTCAAAATGTTCAATGCAAACCATAAAAAGCTTTAGACACCTTTGCAGTTAATAAAATRTTGAACTATAAGCATTACTATGCCATAAAGAGTTTTAAATGAGTGAGGCTTAGGGTTTTCTCAAAGATTATGCTTTCGTTTGTGACTGGACAAATTCCTTCTGGAAATTAGATTAATTAAAAGTGGCATCTAAAATAGTTTTAGCCCCCTTTTTTAATGTTTTCAAAACAGCCCTGAAATAACTTCTCTTACACACCTCTTTCCTGTGCATGAAGTCATCTTATTTGCAAAAGCCAGGTTAGATTTTAATAAATGCTTTCTCCTGTTAATAAATAACACATGGTCTTTTATGCATGTGCTCAGTATGTGAAAGGAGTTTTCACCTCCTTTTTGATACAAAGTCAGAAGTGTCTGGTAGAAAATTTAAGTCAGTAAATTCAGATTTTTTTCAGGAACATGTGAGAACCCTTTGGATTGTTGAAATATTATAAGTTGGATATCTAGCACATAAGTTTTATACTTCTAGTCACTATGTAGACATAAACATTTTTWAAAAATTATTAATATATTAAAATGAATGCATTTATTAAATGGCAATACTCTGTGTTAAAATTCATTGTTATCATTGCAAAGGGAAGTATTTGACAGCCAGGAAAGCACCAGCAGCAGGGGTGCCTGTTTGGATGGCTGCGTTAAGGTACAGCTRGAGACAGTGGAATCACCACAAAATCCAGGGAAATCATCAGCTTGACACCAGGATTTGGTTTATATCCATTGTCCTCACTTTTTGTGAGAAGTGCCAGGCAGTAATGGAAAGCAAACCACACCAACCTGGTGCAGCATGTTAAAATTTGCAAGCTTCTTTTTTTGTTTCTGAAAACTTTGTGGTTTCACAGAGCTTTTAGGATATTGAATTCCTCTTTACTGTGTTTTTATTTTGTGAGGGTGCCTCACCTAAAAAAACCCCGAAAATTAGAATTAAAATGTGCTTTGAGGTCAGCAGGAAGCATGAAAGGCAATTAACCTTAATATTAAATGAATGGTTTTCTAGAATCTGAGCATTGCTCTGGTTTTCGCCTCAAACATTTTAATTTGCATCCCATGAGGAGAATTGGAGTACCCCATCATTTAAATTTATACAATTATTCTTGATAGGTCAACTTAAATATTGAACAAGTATTTACTATCCTATTCCTCCTAGTTAGCAAAATCTGATTACTAACACACAGCTGCTGCATTTTAAGGTGTGACCTCAGTAACTTACAGAGTTTTTCCAATAAAAGTTKAACTGAAAGAGAAAGAGGAAATCTACAGGGTATAAGCATTGAATTTTRTTTCCATAAATGTTACTGAAGAAAAATTTGCACTTTCTTTGGAAGACTCAATCCTCAGCAGCAGTGACCCTGATCCCTTGAATTCAGAMTTTTGGAGTTCAAGGAGGAAAACTTTGCCACAAATCTCGGTGGTTTGAGAAGAGAGTCCCAGGTTTTCAGTGCTTCATCTATTTGTCTCTTTGAAGTCATGGCTTTGCTTTTGTTTTCTGTTTTTAAATAGATTGCACTAATAAAAGAAATTAAATGTTTATGAGAATGATAAGACGAATTTAAGAATTAAAGAAGAATATAGAAAACCCAGTGCTTCTAAGTGAGAAAATGCGTTTTTARAAAAATATGTGCTTGAATTATTCTTTAAATCCAATTAGCTGAATATGATCCAAGTCTTCTGTGTGACAGGGCTCCTTTCTGCTGACATGTGCAATAAGAGACCAGTGAATGCTATAAGCCCAACATTTATGTCAAAAAACCTTTGGATAATCTTCCAAAAATGCAGGTGTTCACCAAACCTGATGTTTGGGAAGTAAAATAATTGCACAAGCTGAAGACAGGTAATAGTGTATGAAAGCAAAAGTTTGCATCAGCTCAACTCAGCAGTGCAAGGAATTCCTGCTTAAACTTTTGAGAATGAAAAATTCTATTCTCTCCTTTATTAGGACAAGACTTGTAGACCTCAAACCTCACAGTAAGGGATGGGAGGACCTACCACAGTATGAAATACATTTTAATTGCAAACATATTTTCTCCTGCTGTTCCTGCTTCATGGGCATGTATAATATGTGAAAACCATAAGAATGAAAATGTAAGGATTTTCCACCTGCTAATATTAATGTTTTCTTCCCTCTTTTTATGGCCTGTAATTTTGCAAACAAATGTTTATTGGYCTGTCCAAGAACTGCACTTACTGGTGCAGTTTTATAGTTTAAATATTGACTAACTTTCCCATTAGAAGCACAGACTTCTGGAAGAAGTCACCTCCCTTTTAGGTCAACCTATAATGGTTAAAAATATGACTTGGTGTGTGGTGCTTGAAGACATAAAATCTCTTGAACATTGTAATCAAGGCATGTGTCTCATGATGAGGAATTTTTTGTGGATAACATAGCCAGGGAGATGCTTTGGCATTTTAGTATTTTGTAGTCCTGATGCAAGAGCACTGCTCTTTACTGCTGCTCTCTGTGAGCCAGGGCCTCAGCTAGATTCTCATACATCCCAAACCAGTGACCTCATCTTCAGGCTATAGTGTGTTAGCACACTTTCCCTCTCAGCTCTCCCAACAAAAACCTTGTGGAAGCAGATGTGTCTCTGAAAAATGTTGTTTTGGCTCGGATTTAGCAGYGTATTTCAATGAAATTTCATTTGGCTGAGAATGTTCCGACCTGCTCTAATTACAGGCCTGTGTTTTAAGCTGGTTATGGCTTTGCCAAACATTAATGGGTTGGGCTGAAACTTTCCATGATTGTTCTCTGCCTTAGGCTGGCTCTTTTGAAGGCAAAGGTTTAACCATTTTGTAGGCCAGGAAAACTGGGGCTGTTCCACCAATGTGCAAGGATCACTCTCATACCTCTGGGGTTTGGAGGAGGACCTTCAAGTTTGACAAGGAGAAGACCTGATGCACTGAAATGTCTTTTGCAATTCTCAAGGAAATTCTTTTGAGTTAGCCTTTGACAGTGTACTTACTTGTAGAACACTTAGCTGATAATTTTGTTCAGTTGCCTCAGCACTGATCAAACTCAGCCTCATGGGCTGGAGTACAAAGGATGATGCTTTGCCCCCTTGTTCTGGGAGGTGGGGGAAATGAGGACTTCCATCTGTCTTTTGCTGAATGGTATAGGAAGAAATTTCTCATCAGAATTCTGAAAATAGAAATTCAGTTGAAATGGAGCTGTCACAGCTCATGGACAAGAAATTCTCCAGAGAGTCATTGTTTTATCAGTAGAGCACTGTCTCAGAGTAGGGGGCTTTTTCTTCCTTCTCCAGTTTCTGCTGTGACCACAACTCAGTGTCCTGTGCTGGATTGAGTCATCCCAGCCTGTACTATAAATATCAATGAAGTGAGATGGCAGCACACTTTGTGCAACAAGATTTTAATCTTGTGCCCTCTTCACCCTTTCCCTTAAGATTATGAGAGARTTTTAATGAGGAAATGTTTGACATTTAAAATTACTCAGCCTAAAACAAGAAGAAAAAAGCTACTGATGTGTCTTCAATATTTATTATAACAAGTGACTTCTGTTCATGAGCACAGGATCAGGAAGCTGCATTTAGTAAAATGTTTAACTAACGTTTTTTAACATTACCATGAACGATGTCATTCATTCACARAAAGTGAAAGAACATTCAGATCTCCCTGGGGCACAGCTTTACCAAAATAATGCGTAATCTATTACTTCCGTCAGTTATATTTTGGTGTGTCCTCCTCCAGTTAGGATTTTCAGGAACCCACCAAAGGCAGCATTTCATCTTCAGCTCTGAAATCCTGACAGAATCCCCCAGTTCCTCATTTCCCAGAAGCCCAGTAAAATCCTTCTGAGGTAATGACTCATAAAATACCTTACACCAGTCTCAGTAATGAACTGCTTTTTTCACTTGCCATGGCTATTCATTTCAGCTTCACAAAACATSGTGTTTTTTGCACTTTGCACAGGGCTGCCTCGTCCAGTTATGTCAAGGAGCTCCAGGCAGGAAAAATCCCTGCTGGGAGCAGGCCATAGTGCTGGGGAAGGCTGGCTGTGGCTCTGTCTGCAYCAGGATTTTGCCAGGCTGGCCTTTAACGTGAGGGGAACCAGGAAAGGCTGGCTCGCTGATGGGGACTGAAGCTCATCTGCTGCAGCCTCATKCTTGAATGGATGAAGGACCAGCTTGGGGTCAGGCAGGCAATTAAATTCATTTAATTGGGTCATGGAGTCATAGAATCATGGAGTGGTCTGGGTTGAAAGGGACCTTAAAGATTCTTTAGTTCCATGCCCTGCCATGGGCAGGGACCCCAGCCACTATCCCAGGGTGCTCCAAGCCCTGTTCAGACTGGACTTGGACACTTTCAGGGATTCAGGGGCAGCCACAGCTTCTCTGGGCACCCAGTGCCAGGGCCTCCCCACTCTGAAACTAGAGCAAATCTGATATTTTCCGTACATTCTTCCTCACTTGAGCATCTAGCATCTCTGGCATTGTCTTTTTATGTCTGAAAATTTCAATTTTCATTTTTTTTCCTGTTCTCCGGTGGAAAAATTTAAAACAAGCTAATATTTTGGATTGACTGCTTGGATTTGAAGTGGTTCAGTCTGACATCAATCTGCATCACCTACTGTAGTGTATGATGATAGCTAAGAGTAAAAGTCTCTACTACTTCTCCCTGAGGAGTGGGCAAAATAGTAGGGACTATTCCATCTATTCCATCCTCTGCTCCTCTTTTTTTTTTTTTTCCCTGTGAGTTTTGACACCTTTTCATGGCAGCATTTCTCCTCTGGAAACTGCTAACTATCAGGATTTCAACAACTGCCCTCTGTCTAGGCTTTCACTCTTGCTTATCTTGCCCAGCTCTGGGTCACGTATGTTCTCACACCTTAGCACGATTTTCACAGTCAAGCTGTGCCAAGATCACACATCTGTGTTGAACCAAGCAGCACATTGGACTGCAGGCTGCTAAAAATCTGGGTATAATTCACCCAAAGTACAGTTCCCTTGAGAGATGTGGTCCTGCACARGATTTCTGTGTTAAAATTGTCAAAAAAAGTTTCAGGCACAAAAAAAATATTTATCCATCTGTTCTGGTTTGGAATGAAAAGCTGACTGCCCCATGCAAGAATGAGAGTTTAGATTTTTCATTTACTTCTTTTTTAAAACACTATGAAATATTTATGACTCGTTGTCTTTTAAGGTTTTATAGATCGTGCACTCAGAACAATAAAAGGTGCATATTTATTACTGTATCCCACAACTTAAACATGTTTTCAAGTTATGATTTATCTCCTTAGAAAGGTGCCCCTGCATGACTAATCCTGAGTGAGGTGGGGAACGCACCGACACAGGACATGGAAAAGGCTGAGGTGCTGAATTCCTCCTTCACACCAGTTTTTACTAATGAGATTGGAAACCATCAATCCCAGGCCCTAAAGACCAAGGGATAATTTGTAGGATAGAAAATTTACCTTTGGTGAAAAATAACCAGGTCAGGGAACACTTAAGGAAGCTGGACAAAAGTAAATCCATGGGCCCTGATGGGATGTGCCCATAAGTACTGGGGGACCTCACTGATGTCATCATGAGACTGCTCTTGGCAACCTGTGAGTGACTGTGGTGGCTGGAGGAACTGRAGCAGAGCCAGTGTCACTCCTGCCTTCCCTGAGGGCAGGGAGGACCCAGGGAACAACAGGCTGGTCAGCATCACCTCAGTCCCTGGAAGGGTGATGGAGTAATTCATCCTGGAAACCATTTGCAGGCACAGGAAGGACAGGAGAGTCATGAATGGTCAGCATGAATTCAYCACGGGGATGTCATGCTTGACAAACCTGGTAATCTTCCATGACAAAATGCCTGGCTTGCTGTTTCCTCCTCCCTTCTGCCCTCTGCTTCCATTTCCTTCCATGCATAGATACTTCTCATGCTCACTGTATCCCCTGAATCACTTTTTTTCCTACCCTGTCTCCCAGTTAGCTCCATTCCTCCAGAGCCAAGTAATTACTTTGTACCATATTCTTCACTTTTCCCCACAGCATTGGAATATGCAATCCCAACTATTCCTTGGCTCTTGTTTAGCAAATGGAGACTTCTGATTCATTCCAATTTGTTCCTACTAATCATACCTTTTAACAGTCTTTTGACAGTAAATCCAGCAAAAAATATTAAAAGCTGCTTTAATGTTTGTACTCCACAAATTATCCCCTATTCTATGGCCATTGCAAGACTGAGGGACCTGGGGGGGCTCAGCCTGGAGAAAAGGAGGCTCAGGGGGGACCTTCTCCCTCTCCACAACTCCCTGGCAGGAGGGTGCAGCCAGGGAATGGTCATACCACTTCAAAAAGATGCAGTTCCACATTGAACTTGTGGAAAGAAACATTGCATTTTTTTTAAATGGTCAAAATATTTGAGAGAATTTCTGTTTACATTAAACACAGAGAAAAGTGGGATGGAGAAAGGGGTGGGGAATGAGCTTGTGCTGTTCCACTGCAGTAATGATTGTCAAAATGATGTAATCCTTTACTGGGTGGAAATTCCCTTCTTTTTACAGGACAGCTCCTTCTGAAAATCTGGTGTTAACTTTAGTGATGGATACTTACTTCCAARTCCTTGCTGGCCTAAAGTGGAATCATAATATTGCATAACTTCCACTTCTGTGGTTCAGCAAAAATAACCAAATTATTTCCTTCATTAAAAGAAAGTTTATTAACAGGAACAAGATAACGTTTTAAGATAATTACAGGAACAGCAGATAAATCCATCAGGTTTCTACAAATGTAACCTTCCCAAATGGAAGTRGTTAAACAGAGTGGATTGGTGAGGGTGATGTGATGTAACTGATGCAATATGAATCTTTAGGTCAGTGTTGATTTGCAATGGACAAATATCTGATCCCCATTATTTTTTGCTAATTCTTTTTCTATGCTTTTTTTCTTTTTCTTTTTGTAATTTCTCATTAGCTGGTTAATCTAGTCCAAATTCTTTGGTGACGGAACATGAACTGTACTCATTGTGAAGAAAACATACGTATCCTCCTTGCTGCACTCTTAAATTTTTCAATTCTCAGATACGTCATGGAAAACACTGATTTAAGTTGGGATGAAGAATTTTGCATGGCTCATGATGGCTTTCTGAGCAAGGGTTAATTTTTCCCATTTYCAATATTTCATAGCCCTATTTTTTGCCTCAGTAGGACTGGAAAAGGATTGATYTGGAGCTGATAGAGTGATAAGGGCCTGGGCTGAAACGTGAAGCTGTGTTTTCAGCTGAGCCTCCTCGTAAGGCAGCTCTTTGCCCCCTGCTATTATCTCATATTGTACCAACACCACAAGTTACTGTGCAGTAGCAATTGTGGCTTCCAGAGCATCCATCATGGATTTACCACACACTTAGCAGAAAACTGCACTTTGGATTTTGTGGTGATCCAGTGATTAAATCATCCTGCCAGGCTGTGCAGAAAGTGGGAGCTGTGTCCCAGAAACAGAGAACACCGTTTTGTGGAAAAAAGACAGTCTGGGGAATTGCATACTCCTCCAGGATGGTTCTTTTCTCTTTTTGCGTCCTTCTTCMCTTTACCTACCCAAGAACTTCCTGGAGGTGAGGTCCATCATCTGTGCTTCTCACCCAGASCCTTTCATACAACCCACTGAGCCAGTGTGCTGTCAGTGCAACACATCTCTGAGTTTTAATGGTTCTCTCTAAAACTAATATGAAACAGCTGTTCTAATGAAAATTTATGTATTTGCCTTCAGCTAGAAAATTCAAATATTTTTAATTTTATAGCACAGCAGTAGAGATGCTTTCTAAAAGGCTGGGGATCGAGATCCAAACTCTCTTGGGCCAAAATCTGGTAGGATATGTTTGATCCAAGGTGAAGTGAAGTTCTAGCTCATCTCTCAGGAAGCTCAGGGAATTTCATGGGAAAAGCTGGGGATTAATGTAGGGTCTTTCCATGCAGCTCTTTCTGGGGACTCCAGCAGCTACCTGAGGTCACAGTGGTTAAATTCACACCTACAAATATTTATAAACACCACACTGGCACCAGGATTATCAACTGTCACCTTATCTTCTAACCATTATGACAAACAACAACAAAATTACTTGAGTTACCATCACTATATCTCATTTTTACAAATACATTGCCCCAGATTCTGGCTACAGCTAGTGCAGCCAAGGGGATTTTGTGTCTGTTTTGAAGAGAGGGTTTAGATCCACTATGTAAAAGTAAACTGATAGCTTCAATTATTAAATGCAAGTACTTGGCCAGGCTTTAGTGAAGGAGGCCATTAAAGTTTCTGAGAGATTTTTTATTTTGGTTACCAAATCCTGTTTCCAAGAGCCAGTGCCTGAATCCTGTTAAAGCAGGACTTTCCATCATTTTCCATTAAAGAAAAAAAGTCTGGATTGGGAAGTATTACCACTGCATCAGGCTTCTGCCAAAGCCTCTGCTTGGACTGCACAGCTGCCTTTAAGATGTTTGCAAAGCCAGTCCTTCCCTGGTGTATCTGAAATCTCTCCTTTTTCAAATAAGGCTCATTTTCCTTTTGGAAAAGGAGCAGGAGGGCTGCTAAATAAAAAAGGCTAGGCTGCAGGACGGGCTAGAATAAATTATTTGACCACCTTTCATGGGGTTTTAGTGGGATTTAAGGTTCTGAAGTACAGTATCAAAATGCCACTTCCTCCACTCCAAGATCACTGTTTTGAGTCCTGCCCTCTTTCCTGGGCTCCAAGGTGGCTCTTCCCTGCCCACAGGTTTGGGCCACAGGACAAAAAGGGGAAGAGGATGTGAGTGGGGCCAGCATTGAGAAAGGTTGTATGGTTGTTCGAGGTTGTCATGTCTGTCCTTTATTGTAGCACCACCCTTAGGACACCCCTTGGGAGACTCCAGTTGATGTCAGCACCAAAAAAATGAAAATTAAACCACACCCCCACCACATTAAGAGACAGCAAAGGTGGTTGGAACCATCTTTGAAATCTCACTGGGATATGAAACCTGGATGGTTGCTTGGTAGCCTAAGAGAAAGCTGTGGGATGAAACAAATGGATAATGTTGGATAAGGGCGGCAACTGAAGCCGCTCAGCTCTGCCCAAATTTTTCTATTGTATTTTGCAAAGGGAATTTAGACTTTAGAAAAAAGTGCCTTTTTTCTAAGCACATGGTGGTGAATATAACCCTATCAGAGAAATCAGAGGAGCCCCACAGATCTGATTGCAAACTCAATTATTTTTTATTTTTTATTTTCCAGAGTCACTTAGTTTGCCCGGCTAAACACAAACCATATTTTATAGCTGATGGATTTCTTTCAGCTGGCATTTTGTTGATAACTCAGAGATCCAGCTTGATTACTCTGTAAAATATTGAAATACAGTGTTGATGGGATATGAGAAAATAGGTTATGCATCTCAAACACCTCAGGCAATAAAAAAAGAAGAAAATTATTAAAATTACACATTTATAATTTTGCCTCTCCTCATCCACCCTTCCTGRCTTGAGTTTTTCAGGACTTTTTCCTGGATTGTGGTTTGTTCTTTTTTCATTTGTGGTACAGCAGGAAAGACACTGATGGTGTCTGTACCCACACAGAGCCAAACCCTCAGCTGCAGGTGAGGCCTCCAACGCAGCCTAGTGCTGCCTTTTCTTAAATTATATATTTGCAATATATATAATCTGTTCTTTTATCCTGCATTTACTTTTCCTAATGCTTCCCTTTTGATACCAAGATGATCACTCTCACAATGCTCTTAATGCAGCATAAAATTAAATTTTCTTTTTATATTATGGCTACTAAAAGAAATGGATTGCCATTCTAGAGTGTGGGATGGCAGGAAACATTTCTGGAACTTGTAGATACTTAGAATCTTTGAAGAAKTACTCATTTTAAATGAGGAATTAAAGCCTATTTTTTCCCCTAAAGCATGACCCTTTACTGTGTAGAACAGATGTCCTAAAGATTATTTTTTTATTAATATTACTCACTTTTAGCTAAACTTCACTGTCAGGTTGAAGAAACCTACGAGTTTCCTGTGTGAGCTGTATGTAAACTTGGCTAGTCAGGAAATATTCACACCCTCAGAGTACAGGATGTGGTGCTAAAAGATCCCTATTAAAATCTTCAGTTTATTAAAGTAAAAAAGGGTAGGAAACTTTCACCTCGAAAGTTATGATATAATTTAATTTCACAATAACCCCATCAAGATCTTGTATTTCTTAGTGTGAAACTGTCCATGTGTCATTGTCTTCTCAGTGCTGATAATTGAGTTGTAATTTTATTGTTTAAGTAATTCCACTCCTGTTTTAATTCRGTAAATTTAATTCACTCTGCTGAGGACCCTCTCTGTTGAGGGGGACAGAAGCGTCACATCTTGGAAAACAATTTAGAATTGTGTAGTTGAGATTAATGTGAAAAAGAAAATTCTTGGGGAATTCCAAGGTGAAATATTTCCACCAAGGAAAATGATTCTTTACTTTTGAATGTATCTCCCTGTGKTTTTTTAGCATCCTGGTGGATTTAGGGGTAATTCGGTGTGTCCAGCATGAAGACATGAAATTCAGAGTTGATTTGAGAGTTAGTGCTTTTATTGACAAACTTGCTAAAGATGCTGCTTGGGAAATATGTCCCACTGCTCAGCTTTACTTATTCAATTTCTAAAGTAAAGGAGTAGAATTGAAATAAATTCATCAAGATAAAAAAAAAAATCTGAGTCTTTTAAGGGCATATATAATATATAATAATGCGATTCATTGCCTTCCCAGGAGGAAGTACTTATTTCCAGTGTATAACGTCGAGAAAATGAAGTACAAAATTAGGTATTAACTAAAGGCAAGAAGATAGTTGTTTAGTGCTGTTGATGGCTTTGACAAGACTTTGCTCTGGGTTTCACAAAGTCTTCAACCCATTTCTATTCCTTTATTTGTGCAGGTACCTGCGTTTCCTTATTTCCAGGTGTATCTCCAGTAGCTGTTCACAGACAGAGGTAGCCACAGCCACTCTTTGAAAATATCTTGTTCCTTGCAGCTATTTGATCCTGTAATTGTGTATTAAAACTTGGATCCAGTGCTGATGCTGGGAATATTTTATTGCTCACTAAGGAGCACTTTGTGGCTATGTTTTGATGGCCAGGTTTGTGTTCTGGAAGTGTTCAGGGATTCCAGGAGGCCATCAGAGCAGGAATGTWATTGTATTTTTGCAATGAAAAAGAGAAACGTACTAAAGACTAGTGAAACAAGTGAGACATCCATAGGTAATAATCATCAATAATACAAGAACATCTCTGGAATAAAACTCATAGAGTAAAATGGTGAGTAAAGCACAACTCCCATGATGAAGTCTAGCAAAAAATCACATTTTTTAATGCTAGAACACCTACATCTTTATATGATTAGAGTCATATATTTTTCTCTCTTGCAATGCTGCAGGGAGTCCACCTACTCTGGATGAGAAACCACTGAACACAGTTCTATTGTGTCCTGAGAAACAGAGATTTACACAGAACTCTGTTCATTTTGTCACCAGAGGTGTCAAGATGAATTTGCAGCTCAGGACTTGCTGGCAAAAAAGGCTTCACACTTGCACTCCAGTTGACAAATACTGAGATATGTTTTTAAAGTCTGGCTTATTTAACATTCAGATGTCTTACCTACCAGAATAACTGATTTATTCTGACGATGATACAGTTCTTTATGAACTTTGTTATGAAATTATTTATCTGGAGCACCAAGGCATTAATAATGAATGTACATAGCTGTAGAATTAAATTTTACAGAGACTGTTTGAAATGATCTGTGGGGTAGGCAAAGGGACTCAGGGTGTCTGAGGGTTTTGAAGCTGTCACAGAGCTTCAGCTTGAGACTCCTGTTACTCTGCTGAATGTTCCCTCCTGGGATGTAGCCAGGAGTGTCTTACACTTTTCTTGTTACAAATTTTTGTATTTAATATTCTTTAAATTGGTGAAGGCTGCAGTAAAAATTCCTTCATTCCCACCCAATTTATTCTACCGTTCTGCCCTCATTTGTGCACTGCTCTCATCACTGTGATGAGAGCACCTAAGTCTTTCCCAAATAATTTTTTAGTGTTATCACCTGTCCTCTTAAAGGGAGGATATGTSTGCAGCAGAGTGATTATTAATTACAGATGACTACTCTTTCCTAATCCTTTTCTGAACACTGCAGATATTTTACATAAGCAAATCTATTTTTAAAAGAAATTAATCTTAAATATGGATGTATTTTTGGTTTGGTTAYGTAATCTTTGTTTTCAACGCAGATTTCACTATACAGGCTTTGAGGAAATTTCAGAACATACCTTTCATGCATATGGAACCTGCCTCCTATCATCCCTTTAAGTTACACTACACTTAGCTATTCAGGAAGGTATTTTGCCATTGTGTTAGCTGGTTCCTGTTTGAAATAAAACACTGTTTTTCAGGACTTGTATTTTCCACCTTATGAGCATAAATATTAAAATCAAATAAATTCTTGCTTTTGTAAACAATATTTTATAAGCAAATATATAAAAATACCCTCTGAGATTACTGGCACTGCTTTTATTGAGGGTGAAACGTGGGTCTTTTATTAGAAGAGTTAATATAGAACATAGATCAATACAGATGGCATCGATTAGATTATATTTTTAGGCTTTTTTTTCCCAGAGATATGCAATATTCCATAACTTCCCAACTAATTTCCAGCCTCCTTGTCAATACCTCCCTTAGGTAAAGCCCTGCTTTGGCTTGACATTGCCCAGTGGCCTGAGAGCTTTTCTGCTTGCCTTTGGTCTCAGGAGGCTCTGCTGTGGTTTGAATGATTCCTACTCCTTTCATTGTTCTCTGTTTTCCCCCTGTTGTTTCTGCCTCTCTCTCCTCACCCCATCTCCCAAAAGGCTMCTCCAGAAGGTGTAGCTTGGGCCATCCTTGAATTCCTCTCTTCTCCTCTTTATTGGGCACACACTGGTTCAGCCTTTTCCATTTGTCCACCTGTCCTGACTGTGAACTACAGATGAGTTTTAGCCTTTTTCCTGTGTCCATCTGTCTTGGTTGTGAACTGCAGATGACTTGTTGCATATTTCTGCATTCCTGAATTCGTTCCTCTCACATCCTCCTACCCTTGTCCCTCGTCCCCCATCCCCACACGCTCCCAGGTTTTGAAAATCTGGTGTGAGTGTGTTASACCATGTGATCTCTGGTAATTTATAGCAGAATCTAATCCCTTCCCTCTCCTTGGTTCCTGGCTGTACCCTAATAATAACAACTTATTAACTGCTTTAGACAGCTATGCAATCTGTTTTGGCTGTCTCAGATCTGYGTTTCAGTGCTCAAAGCCCATGTGGTTTTGTTTTCCCCATCACATACATATCCATTTGTTTGTCTTGCTGTTTCCTGAACTCTGCCATTCTCACTCTTGGCCCAACACTGAAAGCCTTTCCATGCCCTCCACACTTYGGGGATTCTCCTTTCCTGATTTTCCTGCCCTCCTCAGGGGACACAGAGCAGCTCAGCTCAGCCCAGCTGGGACATCCCTCCCATGTGAGGCTGCAGATGTGGTGTGGTGTGCACAGCCCAGAACTGAGGTTCCTTTCCAGGGTTATTCCCTCAGTGGTGGCAAGCACAGGACTGAATTCCCTGGCTGCTGTCAGGTTTTCTAGTCAGGAGATTGCCCCACAAAGTCACTGCAGTGGTTTCTCCTTAGAAGGGTAACTGTGACTTTGCAAGGCATGTCCTACAGTGGCAAATTTACTGGAATGAGAATTTACTTTACAAAGGAATGTGATTTGTTAGAATTGTTTTTAAAATAAATACTTGGACCAGCAGACAGGCTATGGTAGGTAGAATGATATCACTAAAATATGCTGAGATTGGAGATTGGGCTCAAATGCTGCTTCCTCCTGTGAGGCAGAAGTGGTTTTCTAGATTTTAACCACCTGAACCATTTCGTACTGGCACCTGTAAAAAATTCTTGAGATRTGAGCATTTTTTCCAGGGTGGTGTAAAACCAATAAATTTAGGACCTTGCAATGTCATGTTTATTGATATTTTTAGAGAGAGGGACTTACCTGATCAGCTTTGTGCCTTTAGCCATTTTCTGAGRAATTATTTCTGATTCCAGCCTTTCTGCTATCCATACTGTGCATTTAAAGCAAGACATTATTTGCAGAAATTCTGCTTGTAAAATGGAACAGTGTTTAAAATGTGRCTGCTTGAAGAAGCTCTGCAGACTCCTCAGGAGGATTGTCAGGTTAGCACAACGTGGTGGAGAGAGCCCAGGCCAGGGAGGTTATTCCAGCTCCTCAAAAAAGGGGAGAATTCTTGGTGGGGAGAGTCATTACCTAAGGAATGCAATGACAGAACAGCACAGTATTCCAGGCTAGTACTGGACATTTTGCAGGATCATAAAAATCTTGGCTTCCATTCACAAGGGCCTTTAAGCAGCTGAATGATCCAACTACTTTCAAATGCTTAGCAGAACAAGTGCTTTCTTAGTGTTACATTAGGGTTTGGAAATCTAGCAAGCAAAACTAGGTGAAGTTCATTAAAATTAAAAACAAAGTATTATATTTCTTTTTATTCGGGTAGAGAGCTGTGTTCCTCTGTAAATGAGAGAATGATCAGGGACTTTAAAACTRTGCAAATACTTTCTGGCTTCATAGAAAGTCATTATTGTAATTCACAGTTTTAACACGGGCTACGCTCAGGAAAGATCTGGAGATTACTGGATTATAAAAATTTGTTGTTTGGGGGGTTTGTTTGTTTTAATAATTGAGTGGAAAATCTTGTTTTCATTCACATTGAAAAAGATTCATGTATTTGTTCCAGGTATACTATTTTGCATCTTTTAAAGGTTGAGATGGATTATTCATGTTGCTCACAGCAAATCTCTGTACAGTAGTAGAATCACTTGGAAAAGCTGATCCTGATTTTAAATGCTCATTGCTCTAATGTGGCCATTACCTGGTCCTGCAAACACTTGAGTTATAGCACAACTGAGGCTTTTTTTGGACAATTACTCCAGATTTTTTAGGCAGACTTTGATAACAGTTTGGCTGGCCCAGCCTGCCAACCAGTTATGGACAACTCCTCCATTTAACATGAAGTCTAGAGAAATAAATGTGTGTGGTGGGGTTTTTATCATATTTAGGGTGTTGGATAAGCAGGATGGATTTCATGATGACAAACCAGAAGACAAGAATGCRGGTCTGCACGTGCCATGTTCCTTCGTGATTTGACTTTTAAGGACTCATTCTAAAAATCTTGGATTTGTTGATGTCGGTTTATCCAAAGTGGGGGAAGGGTCAGCAAGGTATGAACTTAAGGTATTTACATTTGAACACTAAGCAATTTCTGAAGAATGAGGTAGGAACTAGTTATTGCAAGAACTGTTATTTAGTTTAATTGATCCCAGCTGGGCCTGGAAGAGATTCCAGCCAAAAGCCTGGGGCTGCTTGCCAGGAGCCTGTCACATTTGATAGCTCACACTGCTCTGAACTTGGCTGAGAGGGGTCAGGCACACGGCACAAACTGAGCTYTCCTCCGCTGTATCCAGGCTCGTTCAAAAATGCAGAGATGCTGCCAGCTGACTCGCGAGGCTCTCTCCTTTCAGCCTCGTTTGAAGAGGCCCCGGGGTTTTTGGAAGGGAGGGAGCCCAGCGCTGGGAAGCCACGGGAAGATGTTCGGCACATGGAGCCACGGGCAGGCGCAGCTGCTGCGGGATCCTCGGGGCATCTGCTCCCATCAAAGCCTCCCGTGCCTCTGACCTGGCAGCTGGAGCCAGCCCCTGTTCCTGGGAAAGGTGCACAGTGTGTGCAGCACTGCTCATCCRCTGCTGCTTTACATATCCCTGTGCCAGAAACACCACCTTCTTTTCAGGCCCCCTCCCCCTCGGCTTTTTGTAGCTTTGTTAAAGATTACGAAAGTTTGTGCAGCACAATTTAGCACAAACCATCACAGCAAATGTCCCATATTCATTACAGGAGCAGGCACCTTAAATCCGATGAATTTCACATTGCTTTCCTTCCTTGCTAACTACCTGAATGATAGGATAAACCTTTAAATATTTTTAAAGGAATAGTAAGCATGTAGTTAAAGACAATTAATTTGCTGTTGAACTACACCTTTCCTTGTAAACTCACATGGTGAGTATAACTATTTATGTTGTTTGAAAGAGCTAAGCAGGCACCTCTTTTCCCTATAGAGATCCCGTGGGTTTCTTGTGTCCATTTTCTCTTTTTTTCTCTTTTCTGTCCATAACCACCATGGGAGAATTCTCTCAATCTCCCCAGAAAAGCATTTCCACTTTGCCTAAATAACTAAATATTCCTTGGGCCAGAGGACTGGAACCTCTACAAAGGGCTTATTTTTTCCCCTTTTTCTTTATTCTTTGTTTCCCTGGTACCCAGTGAATACTTAATTACAAGCTGGAAAAGTCCAACTGGAGAGATGAAATCAGGGAAGATCCTGTAGGTCAGGGGAATTGGCTTCCAAACAACATTGTCCCACTGGAGTGAAACAAAATTATCCTTCCACAGCTGAAGATCTGGCTCATTTAATCCAAAGCACTGCCCTTCTCCTTTTCATAATAAAGATATTCAAGGAACCTTTCCATGGCAAAAATCAAACTGCTATGAACCTAATTACTAATCTTCAAAACAAATGTTGCACAGGTTCATTACTATTGAGTTTAGCAAGTAAGATATAGAAATAAAATGTGTAAAGGGAGGAGTTTACCTATCCTGGAAAACAAGGAATGGGGTATRGGATTCAGAAAAGAACTCTAGGGATGTGATCATGCAGACTGGTTGCAATCAAAGCTTGCTACTAGTGCAATTTAGTGCCTACTAAATTTAAAGATAAGCTATAAACCTCCTTCCTGCTCATGTGAAYGTAAATATGGAGCAACTTTGTCATTTTTAGATGGGGTTCTCATGAGAGAGGCAGCTGCAAGGAAGGCATTGTCTTCTCCYGTATTTCTATTTAACAGCATCTACCAAGGTAGAGGGAATGCATTCCAAATGTGGTCTGCACAGAGACAAAAATCAGGAACAGATTTCTTGGCCACTTTATTGCGTATGCAGAGAGAAACACGGTGAGGGAAACACTCTGAGGGCAAAGTTCAACACTGGGTATTCAAACAGAGTTCTTTTGGCAGTCAGGTACTAGAAAGGGATATTTGGATGCCAGATGTGTGTGTTTATACTTGAACTGAGTTCCACCTTTTTAGACTACAGCACCTCTTTTTATTTGGTCAGGTGTAAAAATTATTTACAACAAGAGAGGCAAAGCTGACCTAAGTCTTGGATTCTAGAGGTGTGGTGTGGGTGGCTGGGCAGAATCAGGAAGAGATGCATCTTTGATTATTTCGTGTTCTCCCATACATTGCAAAGGTTGAAATTCTGCCTAATTTAGCCCAGGTCAAGCCTTTAATAACCTGGGTCCCTGAGCATTTGCCCATTTCTGGTTTGAGATAGAGCATGAAAGTCAGTGTGGATCCAGTTGAGGCACATGAGCACAAATCTGTGATGTTGTAGGGCATTTTTCCTGGTGTTCATGTTAGGAATTCAACTGCCTGATATCTGTTGCCATTAGCAGCACTCACAGTTGCTTTAGGCTACACCAGTCCCATCTTCCCTCAGGCACCAGGTGAAAAATTCAATGTACTGTAGTTACTTGGCCCCAGTCCTGTTTAACTTGAGCAGTCCTCTTGTGGCATTCCTGCTTTGGCTGGTAGCCTTGATTATAGCRGGACTGCAAGTGGGTTTCATTCTTTGGTCTTGCTGCAGTGGTCACTGTTAACCAGCAGTAGGGTGTAAATAGAGCAGTCCATCATGCCTGTGATGCCTGCTGCAATGTCAGGTTATATTGCATTAAAAGCAGTGATGTAGTCTGTTAAAGTGACCTTGTGGATTATAGTCTGACCCTCTGTTTTACATGGCATCAGTGTTGTCAGTTATGGATTAATTCTCATTTTCCCCTTCCCTGACCTCCAGGGCAATATTTTAAAGTGCTGTAGAGGGATTTTTGAGGTTTAGGAATGGTATTCTCCAGTTTAGTGTTCCCATTGAAACACCTCACACCCTGTCCTGCCTAAAAGGAGCAGAGAGGGTTTTCTTTACTGCTTCTATTCCATCACTTCTTAATTTTTGTTTTCCTTTTCTTCCCATTACAAGTTTTGCTTTGCTTTTTTTTTTCTCTCCTGTTATTCAGTGTGTAACTTTCCTAATGGCACTTGAAAGATACTGAATTTCAATAATGTTAATCATGGGTTTAAAGTGCACCTTAATTGTAGATATCTCTACTTATTTATTTTCTCTTTCCTACTTTTTTTTTGAAACTTTTTTTATTGATAAATAGTGGACAAATTCCATTTCAAATCTCAGGTTGCATTTTTTTTTGTTATATTCTAATGTTTTTATTTCAAGCTCTCTATTATAAGCTAATCTGAAGTCTAGATACCTCCTTAGCAATCAGGAGCATTTTCCAAACCTTTTTTTTTGTTGTTTTTTTGTTTTTTTGGTTTTTTGGTTTTTTGGTTTTTTTTTTGACCAGGAAGGGAAAACTGACATTTATTTGTAGCAGCACTAGGTTGTAGTACAGTAAAACTAAAAGCAAAGCACTGCCAAGTCTTCCAGCTGGAATTTCCCCCTTCAGCTGTACTGATCCTCCTTTCTGTTCCTTTGGATAATTAGTGATGTTCCTGAGTGCTGCTTTTATCAGCAGGGATAATCTCTGTACGTCAGCCTTGCAGCTTTCCATGCGCTCCAGGACATGTTTGCCTCAAATATAAACAAATCTCGCAGTACACTTTGTCCACCCCAAATGGCAGCACTTTTTGGATGGGTACAGCCCCAGTGCAGACCAGCACTGCCAGGACTAGACTTTGCTCAATGGGGTTTTTTTAACCCTATCTCTTGATGGTTTAGTTATTGTTCAGTATTTGTGTTGTCACTTCAAAGTCCTCGTAATGCAAGGACATGTCTCAAATTTTTGYGTAATTTGTCTTATCTAAAAAAGGAAAAATAGATTTCTGCTGCTCAASAGCAGCCTGTGGGAGATACTTCAGCTGCTGGCAACTCATGAGAAGTTCAGCTCTGATGGTGCATTAGTGAGAAAAGTACATAGAGACTAATCAGGATAAAAAGGGGCAAAGTCTTTTATTAGTTTTAGTATTGCATCAATGTCATGCTTGATGGGAGCTTAGTCATGTCCACAAATATTTATTAAAATAATAAAATTCAAGGATAACTGAATCATGTGTGACTCAGTTTTGTCTTTACCCACACTTGGATTGGGAATTTAATAGTAAAGATATAAAATGTATTTGCACTTCATGCCACAATTTTTTGGTACAGTTATTTGTAACTATTTTCACATCATCTTAAAGAAAAATTTGCAATGTAATGTCATCCTGCAATGTAACAAATGCCTAGAGATTGCCAAGAGTCCTCAAGCTTCCACCTACTCAACTTTCTCTAATGTGACTTTCATCTGACTTTTAGCTCTAGTTCCTAATGTTTCTTTTGTCTAGAAAAAAATTTCAGCCTCACAAACAAAAAACCAAACCCACAAACAAAACACCTCAAGTTAGTTCTTATGTACTAAACCCAAACAAATAAATAAGAAAACAAAACAAAAAAMCCCCTCAACATGTCTTGGTATTTGGTCAGAGACACTCCTAGTGCAAGAGCACAGTGATGA
This sequence comes from Mixornis gularis, assembly GCA_003546035.1. Taxonomy (NCBI): domain Eukaryota; kingdom Metazoa; phylum Chordata; class Aves; order Passeriformes; family Timaliidae; genus Mixornis; species Mixornis gularis. The sequence continues at coordinate 399,362 of QVAJ01000441.1, forward strand.
CAAGGAGGGAGAATGCTGAAATTAAAAAGACTCTCAGGCAGGAACAAAGGTAGAAGCATTTGCTTTGAACCTGGGAGCCTCCGGAGCGTGTCCCAGGTGTGGGCCACATGAGCTGGGGAAGGAATGTGGCTCTGAGGGGTGATGACAGCTCCCAGTCTGTTCTGCCTCAGCCCCAGCATGCACCAGTCCATCTGTTGTGCATTTCCAAAGGATTTGTCTTTTTCTTGCTTTCTCTTTCCTTTGATAAATTATTTAAACAATTTAAGTAAAAATTGAAATCATTATGCTGAACAGAAGCACAGAAACTCTCCGAAAGAAGATGTCTTCTGTGCAGACAGGCTGAGAGAGTTGGGATTATTCCCCTTGGAGAAGAGAAGKCTTCAGTGGAAATCTTACAGGGTTTTCCRTGCCTGAAAGGAGCCTACAAGAGAGCTGAGAGGGAATTTTTAGGAYAGGGCAAGGGGTAAACTCTGCCTCACCTATCAGGCCTTAACAGTTAGAGCCAGATTGAAAAGATAAATGTTAAGACCTGTGTAAAAGGTTGTGTGTTCCATCCATTTTCATCAGTCAAGAAATCTGGCTGGTTTTATTAAAAGAGACTAGTAAACAACATAATTTAATTCTGATATCATACTCAACTTGCAAGCTATCRGTCATCAATGGGTCTGGATCCTGGCTCAAAATGTTGCTGTGTTTAAGAGAAAAAGCTATGTGGTATAGAAATCATAAAATCATTTAGGTTGGAAAAGACCTTTCAGACCATTGAGTCTAGATGTAAACTCCATAAAACAGCTCCATTAATAATTTGTTGAACTTACTGTGAACACCACTAAATAAYAGAAGCAGGACTGTAAGATACAGTGAGAAAGATGAAAGAATAGGAAAGAGAACAAATGCTTGCTTGGATTTTGTTGAGAACTTTATTTCAGAGTTTCCAGTTATTGCGCAGTAACAAAGAGCTGTGACCTCAAATGGTTGACAAAACTATCTTTCAAAATTGCTGGTAAGTGTTAAAATTCCTGCAGTTTTAGAAGGAAGCAAACAAACCAAGCAACCCTCCCAAATCTAGGGCTCAGTTAGACACCTGCAGAATCCCAAGGGAGGGCTGGCTGTGCAGCTGGCTGAGGGGAAGATTATTTGGAAGCTCCCTGGTCCCTTCTCATATCCATTATCCAGGTCACTAGGGGCCTTTTTGCTGTCCCCAGGCTTGTGCTGGGACAATAAATCTGGTGTAGAAAATGTGAGGTTCTGAATTCACTTTGGCAGGTTTTTAATTTCTTTATGATTTTCAAAATTCCCTGCAGCCAAGCAGAGAGGGAGAAAGTTGAGATCTGTGCAATTGCCAGTATTGACTCCTTGCCTTCTATACAAGGGCTGAAGGGAATCATCTGCTCCTCAGATGTTTTTATTTATTATTTTTGTGCAACAAGGGCCAATCTACAGTAATAACAAAGATTTATTAAAAATCTAATAAACTGCTTTTAAAACTCCAAGTGACTGTGGAGTGGCTTTGGTTCAATGAACCAGTGGAGGTTTCTGGACTTCGAGCATCTCTCGTGAARGCAGAAGCTTCTGAATTCAGGATTACACTAAAGCAAAAAGAAAACCCCAGAAAAAACAGATGCAGGAGAAGATCTCAGGCAGGGTGGTCCCCAGCCTCCTTGGTCTCAGTGTTTCTGTTTTGCTGAGGAGAGCAAGCGAGGCAATGTGAGACATTGCCMCAGATGTGGGGCCTTCACGTTGGCCACCAGCCAGGAGAAAGCAGAGAGGAAAAACAATTTCTAGGATGAGATAGGAGAGGGGGAAAGAGGTGGAAAGGAGCAGCACTCAGCTGAGCCAGGCAGTAGTGTAGGTCTTTGCCTTTCTGCTTTTATTGTGGCTGTGAAATGCACAATGTTGCTGCATTTTTGAGGAAAGCTGTGGAAATCACCCCTTTTCTCAATTCTCATGGTAGAGCCTGAGTCTTCTGTTCCTCTTGACTCACAAGACACAGAAAATCARGTTCCATCATTGAGATCTCTGCTCTGTCCTTTCCTACTCTGTTTCTACCTATATGACCATGGTTGTGTGGCTTCTGGTAACAAAAAGCCCCAAGAAATGGGGACATTTCCCACAGTYCTCTCATTTGAAACTGTTGTGAGTAATTCTGACTGGATCTGTAAATTTTTTCAGATAACAAAAGCAAAGCAACTGGTAAAGACAAGGTAATTTGACCCTAAAATTCATAATGTGAATGCTGTCTCAAAATATTTAGGGTAGAGTTTTCATAAAGTACTTTCCTACTTGTTGAGAAGTGGAGATCAAACAAAGCACTTCTTGACTTTTAGTTAAAAAAACCCCGAACAATTTCAACATTAAACCAAAAACTCAGACTGTACTGAAGTGAAAGTGAAAATTTTTATCTATCTTCTCTCCTCCAYCCTTTCTTTCCATAACCTGGATTTATTCAGAGTTCCCATTCTATACTGGACACCTTTTTTTTTTTTTCCCCATGTGCTTAAAAAAAAATTAAACAGTCTTTTTGCTGAAGAAAAGGAGAATTAAGTGCCCTTGTAAAAGTATCATTACAGATTTTCTCTTTCCTAAAGCATCTACCTCCTCCATTAGGATGATTAAATTCATTTTAATGTAGTGCCAGCCGGGTGGGATTGTTGCCTCCCATCGGAGAACCATTGTAAACAGATAACCTCCTTTGTTTATATTATTCTCATGTAGAAGGCTGGTTCCTGTCTCTGGACCTGCTAAATCTGTGGGGATATGTCAGCTCTTTCATCTTTTCCCTGAGCTTGTTTTAGAATGGCATTCAGTGTGACTGTGGATGTGGTAGGATTTGCTGCACAAGTGATAAGGTTATCAAATTTGGAGTCCTTCTCCATGCAGTAGTTTAATTTCCCCTTGTTAAGTCAAGTTGCCTTTAGGATTTTTTTTTGCTCTCTTTTCCCCCTCTGTGACAGTAGCCGGAACAAGGAGTTCTTAAAATCTTTACAGATCTGAACAGGACCTTAAAAACTTAAATCAAAAAATCATGACACCATGTCCTGTGAGATTAATGCCGGCTTCTTGACAGTATTGGGCCTTTCAGAAAATCACATTTTCCCAGGTGCTACAGGCAGTGATTCCACTCCCATCACTTCCTTCACTCGTCAGACAGGACTGGATTTAAATACACCTCAGCCCTATAACAATATATGCATTCTAYATAGTTTTGCCATCCTTATTGGTTCAGGAACAGAACTTCTTATCTCATCATGAATTTTCAAYCTTTATCTGTAGTGGGTTTATAACTAATTGGCTGTTTTCCTGTTAAGATTGTATTTTTCCATTGAAATCGATTCTAATTGGATTGAATCTTAGCAAGAAAGGCCAAATTATTTATATGTTGCCAGAGAAAATGTGCTCTAGTCAGTAAATCTTGTGGTTGCACACAGATGACATTACTGAAATAGATAATCCTCTACAGATGCATTAATTTCATAATCTAAAAATGCTCTCTGAAGTATTTTACAGGAACAAATAAAGGCCAGTGAGATGACACAGCTTACAAGGGCAATTGTAAATAAATAATTGCTAACGCAAGTTCGCGATTTCAAAAAATTTTTAAAAGCAGCATCTCCCACTCACGTCAAAATTTGTAACACTGCTTTTCCCACAGAATTTCTCTGTAACCACCATATTTATAAACTCAGTTATTTTACAGAAATAGGTGATCAAAGCTTAGAAGAACCTGCAGCAAATCCTGTTGTTTGCTTGACACTTGGAGCAGTTGGCATCCAGCCTGGTGTCCTGAGGTTGTGCTGCCAAGGGAAAAAATMCGACATGCATCCTTGTAAAACTCGTGCTGCTTTCTTTGGCAGTCCCCCCTCCCAGGGCCCTTGTCCATGTGGTAGTTCTGTTTTGTTTTTTCTCATCACTAGCAGCTGAGAGAGTTGGTGTCCAGGGGAAAGATCTTGAAACAGCTCTAACAGGTGTTCCAAAGCCAAAGTTTCTGCGCAGCGCAGGTGTAAAATGAGATGTTTGCTGCACCTGACCCACTATTGATGGAATGGAACAAGCACTGGACAAGAAAATACAAGCCTGTTTTCCTAAATAGCTGCATTGTCCAAGGCACTGTGCTGAAAGAGGTGTGAAAGAGAGCTCACTTTCCTTTAACAACACTATTCTCTGTCTTTTCCAAAGGCTTTCAACAAATGGGTTGAAATCTCTTATCTGTCATGGGCATTTCCAACATGCTGGAAGTGTTTCAGTACTCTGGAGAACATGTGTACCTTTCCTGAAATGCATCCTTTAGTTGGCTCTTCAGATATTCCTGGGATCATGGACATGGGCAGCTTTAACTGAGGTTCCTGAAAACTACTTATGAACCTTTTTCCCTTGGAAAATGTTACATTAACAGCACTCGTTATGCAATGTTTGGAAACAATTGAAATGTTTATAACAGATGTAAAGAAATAGAGAATATCTTCTGCACTTATACTGCAGTCAATAACACCTGTGTGAAGTTGAGGTTATTTTTTGTACTTTGCTGTGAGCAAGGTCTTGTAGAATCAGGTTTTATTTTCACTTTATTTCTTGTAAATTATTAATAAAGTCCCACATGTAAATTAAACTTAACCTGCATTTAAATCCAGTCTGTTGGGTCTTAGTGCATCCAAGGGTTGTTTCAGGCCATGTGTGTATTTTCACAACTGGGTGTTTTGTTTGGATGGAGTGATCTTGTTGTGATGCTTTCAGCYCTAAATTTTTATTGTCTTTATAGTGGAAACTTTTATCCTGCTCCCTGCAGCAAGTGCTGGTGTGGTGCCTGCTCTGGGTGTGAGTCTGGAGTCCCTCTCCCCCTCAGAGTAAGATCCAGGGGGCTGGGGTTGGTTTGTCCCTTTTTAAGCATCATCGGTGATTTGGGGCAAAAAGTATGGAGAATGTTGCAGAAAACAATCAGTACAAAAATAGGGTATAGAGTCTTGGAGTGATGGGAAAGGATTRGCTTTTCCATGTTTGTGCATATAGTCATGTTCATAGTTGTGTGCTTTCTAGCTGTTGTGACTCAGCCTGAAAATGGAGATGTGGCATAAATTGGACTAAATTTCAGCAAGAAACAGTAAATTTATTGAAAATATTATGATGGGACCTGCCCTGTTATGTCAGTCCCCCACTCAAGCTGCAGGTGCTCTACACTTGGCAATTTCTGTGGGGTCTGGAGGATTTTTGTATTTTGCCATATGGCTGAGCAAGGACCTGGGTTTTTGTCTAGCAGGGTGATGCTCAGTCCCTGGTATGGTTTACTGCTATCACAGTCCTTGCTGCAGTGACAGTTGCTATTAAATTCATTGAAATATTACTAATACTGAACCAAAATATCCACRTAGAATTCACCGTCAAGTTCCTCTCAACAAAACACCAGTGATGGCACCAGAGGAACAGGCCCAGGAACTGATGCCCAGGAATTCCCCCTGCACAGGAGGCAGAACTTCTTTGGGGCACTGCCTGAGCCCTGAACAGATTGTCCAGAGAGGGTGTGCAGCTCTAGTGCTAATATAGCCAAGAACAATGAGAGAAGCCTCAAAGCAAAGAAGGAGAGACCCAGAAGAACAAAAAATATTGGCCTGTACACAGAATTTCGAGTGTTCTGGCAAAGATGAACACAGAAATTACTCTACAGGGAATGAAAAAAATCAGGGAACATTTGGAAGAGCAAACACAATAAATGGGGAAAATTGGCAACAAGGAGCAATCTTAATTAACTGCAAACTTGTATTAAGTCCTCTCTTTTGTTGATTCTTACTTCAGATTTATGTGATACCTGATACTTTTCTTAGTTTCTCAATAAAACACAGCCTTGCATTAAAATAATGTAAAATGGGAAAAAATGTTATTAAAAAAAAAATCTAGGCATCTGAACTGTGTTTGTGTAGTTCTTTTCATAGTGAAATGACTGTTAACTACTGCAAACTGTTAAGCAGAAAACCCTGTCCTCTGCTTTATAATGTGCAAAACACCCAAGTGACTAAAAATATACAAATAGATACAAGAAATAATTAAGTACCTAATAAGGAGTAATGTTTTTTGAAGATTTGTGTATTGTGTATTTCACATAACAGAAATAGGAAAGGCAGAAAGTGCTGGTCTCAAGGTCTGTGTGTTTCTTTTCACTTTTGAACAAAAATTAATGAGCAGTAGGAAGTACCGGTCCCATTTAGGGTTTCCTCCCACAGTTTTGGCTGATAAAAGGAAAGTTAGTGAGCACTTGCCTCAGAGGTGGAATCAGTAAACTCTTCCCTTGTCCTCTTTTCCTCAGCTTGTAGGAAAACAGAATTTTATCAGATCTCTCTTTAAGACTCTTAACACCATTCATACTTACATGAAATCAGGTCRAGGGGAAGATTCCTCCATACCTGAACTGACACTGACCTTAAGTGCTGTCATTTCTTACAGGTCAGGTTCAAGTTTTGTCCCAAGTCACTTCTGCTCACAGAAACTTGGGAAGGCTGATGTACCTCACTGCCATCCTCCTTTATTGTGCCAGACTTTCTGCCTTTCCCTTAAAATGTGACCTCCTTGCCACAACACCAATTCCTTTCTGGGTGTAACAACCTCTGAGTTCTCTGCTTGTCTATCTTCATGGTGCACTGGCCCTCTAACAGGTAGTGGRAAAAAGCTGATAATGGTTCACTGGATTACAGCCTTTACCACGGGCACTGTTTTGAGCAGGTTTTGGAAATCTGTTTTATCAGAGTTACTTAATGATAATGTCAGCAGTGAAAGTTCTGTGATCATCTGCTAGATTCTAAATCCTGCAGAATTTCCTGCAGGATTCCAGGCCATCTGTGATTCTTCTGTTGCTGTCAAACATTTGTTTCAGTTGTGCTACTAAAAACCCTGCAGTACCTTCAAGCCTCTAATGATTGTTATTGATCTCTCAGCAGATAAAAGAGTCCTCCAAGCCCATATCTGACTTCTCTTAGGTGTATTGAAATTACGTTGGGAGGAAAATGGCCTTTTTTCCACTTTCTATAATGAAACAAACCTACTGGCAAGCACATTGAATTAATGCTTTCACATAAGGCGTGTTTTCTATGGAGACCTGCCATGTTTGTTTCATATGAAGAGAATCACACTATTTAATTTGTTCAATCAAATGCAGGAAATGTCYGATCATCCCTCCTAAGCTTTCCTCCCCCAGCAGTGATTAATCACTCCCTTTGAAACTTGTATTTTTGCAGTTGGAAGGAAAGTATTGATAACTGATTAAATTCTAGCTCTTCAAATGCTGCATACACACAAACCCACCATTTATACACACAAGTACTTAGGTTTTAGAAAGACTTGCCTGTAATTTATTCTAAAATATCTGAATACTTAGAGACTTTGTGAGTTTACTTTGGGAGTTTGGAGGTATTTCAATCACTATTATAGAAGACCCACATATTTTGAGTTTTGGTGAGTTTTCAGCCTCAATGATTCTATGAAAATACAGATCTCAGGACAAAATCCTCCAGGAATTCCACTGGTAACTGGCCTTCAACCAGAGTGAAAGAAATATTCTCCACTTTTCCCAAATGCTGAGACCCATGTATCTGTGTTAGTGGATTTTCCAAGATTTAAATGTTCTTATAGTTCTAGCAGAATTTGCTTGGTGACTCCCTGATCACCTATAGTTTGTAACCCGGCTTTTCTCATGGGAGTCACTTTTTGATCCATTATTATTCTTACTTAGAACTCTGAGATTTTCAGTCCCGTAGCCTGAGCTGCAGTTATTTCAGATACTGTGAAAAAGGCTAACACAGCAAGGATTATGTCTCAAGTGCTCCCTATGCAAGGGAATGTCTCCCTCCATCAGCAAAATTGAATTTCAAGTTGCTGAATTAGAATGGTGTTAGGAACTCGCTGCTTCCTTTTGAGAATTCAGGGGTGGCAGCTGAGGTATCTAACACCCACTTAACAGCCTACACTGGAATAATAAAAGCCTTCAGAAACAAACTACCAAGCTCACCAATGCTTTTTGCATTGACTTTGGCATCCTGTGGCCCAGAATTTTTTTTGCAGCATTTCATCTGCTGGGCAGCTGAAGAGTGTGCACYACCGGGATGTTCTTCCACACAACTTACAAATGTTTATGTAGATAGCCTGAAATGTTATGTAAATAAAAATTAACTCCACAGCCTTATCATGATTTATGAAACCTGCACTGGGATTTGGAAGACTGTTTTGTGTGACTGCACAGTTTGCAGCAGAACACGAGATGGGACTGGAATGGAGCCTGGTTTGTGTGAGGAGAGAGGCACCAGTAAAGTGAGATGGAGCCAAGCTATCCAGTCACAAACCTTGTTTCCTGCAGCACCCCATCTCTTTTCTTGGTAGTCTCCTGCTCCTGTCCAAAACAGGAACATGGCAGAGGGGCAGGTTTGCTTTCAAGCATTCTCAATTTCCYAGCACAGTCTAAATGGGAAAAGCAAAGCCAACATTTGGGAGCATTACCTGCTACTCRTGTATGTAGTGTGAGGCAAACATTAAACCTGTTATTCTCCTATATCCCCAGGATGAGGAAAATTTAAACACTTCATCCCACTGGCTAAAAAACTAGGCTGGAATTGACAGCAACATTCACAGAAACCTGTGAGCACTCCTTAAGAATGATTGGACTAAAAATTCTGTCACAAGTCATTCTGGTGTGACCTCACTGTCACCTCATGCGCAGCCAAGATTTAGCCAGCACGTGTCTTGTTGGATTTCCCTCAGGAAAGCTCACACTGTGACTTGATGCTTTGACCATTTGAATGATAATTTTTTTTCTCCCCCCACCCGCCGACCCCCCCCACCCCCCCCAAGCAAATTGCATGGAGTAGTTCTTGAATTTTTCAGTGTTTGTGAGAAAATAAATGAAATCAAAGGGCCAGATCTGTTAGGAACTGGCAGAGCTCCATGGACTTGCTAAGGTTGTACTGCCCCAGCATTCATAAAGGTCAGATGGTTACAGACTCGTGGGAGCAACACGACATTTAGGGCTTTGGCCAGATTCCAGATCGGTGTGGTCAGTCTTGCTTGTCTTCAGAATTTGGGGCTTATTAGCTTATATCTATTTGGCCTTTGTAAATATGCAAAATAAGCTTTTTAAACGTGGCCTACTTAGCAAACCAAAACACTCGGCTTGCCAAAATGTGTCTGTGCTTTCTCTTACAGCACCATGGCTTTGTATGGGGTCCTCCCTCAGTGATTTTGCACATCTACAGCTTTTGTGGTGTGCTGTGGTTGAGGTGCAAACCTCACAAGCAGGTGAGGAAAATGGTAGCTCCAGCTCAGATTCTCAGCCACAGTTCTGAGACTGCAAACAAAGATTTTTCTCCAGACAGAAATAGAGAGGAGTTCGGATGTTGTGACTTACTCTATAGGGCAGCGGCACCTCTCTTATGGGCCTCATTTTCTTGAAGATGAGAACAAAATCATTTTAGATTAAATTTGGCTTGTTAGAACTGTCTGAGTGCCACACTCTTCCACAATTTCATTCATCTTCCTGAAAAGAAGCCTTTGGATCCAGCAGCTGACAGGAAACAACAACTAATGATGATTATTTGTATAATCTAGAAGTACTTTCTCTTCCTTTCGTTTGGGAACGCTTGCACTCTCCCTCTGTGTCCCCGAGTTCAGCTGAACAGCAGCCAAACTGCATCACTCAGTTATTTCATTAGTCTTTTAGAAAGGGCAGGACAAGCAAGTGAGCAAGGCTAAAGTAAGAAGGGCTTCATTTCAGGGGTGGAAAAAGGGTTTCTCTGTGCACTGAAATTGAGTTGGAAAATCTGAATTTTAAAAAAACACAAGAAAAAATATTTAATATTACTGATTGTAGGATAAGCAGGAAAAAGAGGAAAAAACGAAGATGGGTAGAATTCATTAAGTTCATTAGTGCCTTTGGAGRAGGGTTTGCTGTAAAATGGCATTTCTGTGTTCTTGCAAGCCTGTGAAACTGTAACAGAGGTTCAGAGTCCTAAAATGCATCAAATGCTGAAGAAAAAGTGTAAATGCGAAATCAAATTTTATATCAGTTCATTGGTCATTCTTTTCATAGACTTAGTGCCACAGGATGGTTTGGGTTGGAAGGGACCTTAAAGCTCCTCTCCATTCAATCCATGCCATGGGCAGGGACATCTTCCACTATCCCAGGCTGCTCCAAGCCCCATCCAACCTGGCCTTGGACACTTCCAGGGATCCAGGGGCAGCCCCAGCTTCTCTGGGCACCCTGTGCCAGGGCCTCAGCACCCTCACAGCCAAGAATTTCTTCACAATATCTAATCTAGACCTGCCCACTTTCAATTTAAAGCCATTCCCCCTTGTCCTGTCACTCCAGACCCTTGTGAATAGTCTCTCTCCACCTTTTTTGTAGACTCCCTTCAGGTACTAGAAGGCTGCTGGAGGTCACCCTGAAGCCTTCTCCAGGCTGAATTATCTCAATTTTCTCAGCCATTCCACTCATCTGTATATTGTAGTTTGGCAAGAAAGGCAGGAAGAAACATCTCAGCAGAGATCTTCCACAGGAATTCGTTTGATGTCATTGGGAACACTTTTATTTCCATTTCTGATGCAATAGTAGGTTTTCAGCACCTACAGCATTCCCCATTTGGAGTTCAAGGAAAGCTGATTTCTGTGATCTTTATTCTGGAAAGACACACAAAGTTTAAGGAAAAGGTAAGTTTAAGTAATATAATGCATTAGCAAGGGAGCAAAGTGTTTGCACTATTTGCATTATAAATCAGTGTTCTTGTTACCTCACTGTCCAAAGAAAATTTGTGTGTTCCTGTGCCTGAGGGCATCGTGTGGGAAGTACAAAGCAGTTTTTGCTGCACAGTTCATTAAAAAAAAAAAGGCAACTTGCCACAGTGGGTTCATCTGATGCTGTAACTGTGTGCTGGTCTCCAGCTTCCAGGTAGGTTTTACAGTAAAGCCTGTTTGTTTCTGGGGGTTTTCCATTTGATTYTTGAAAAATTATTTATCTGTACTCTTTCTCAACAATGTGTTTTGTCCACACCTATTATTCAAGTCTTCTGTGCTGCCAGAAGGCTTTCCCAGTTATCCTTTTGCCAGAGTGTTTCACTACAGATGTGTTTTGGCACGGAGATGACACCCACACTTTTTCTTTGCAGTCTGGCAGGGCTGTGAGTGGCAGCCATGACCTCACTGATGCCATCATCACTGTGCAGAAAACATAATTCTAGTGCAGTTCTCTGAGGATCTCTGTACTTGGTGTGGTGGTACCTTCATGCAGACAGCAGGGATTTCAGGGAGGATTGTTTTTATTCCCTGTCCATTCCTCCCCCATTTGGCTGGTTACCTGTGAGCAGTGCTGCCTGCCAGGTGCCTCTGCTGAGAGGAAAAACAAACGCCCCTGTGCCTGGCCATGGCTGAGGGAACAGCATGCAGAGGGAATTTTTCAGCTGCTTGTTTATCAGGGGCTTGGAGCTGAGCTGGAAATCATAGTAAGTCTGATTTGCCTGTTAGCATCCAGCTCTGTTTAATATCAAAGACAGCTGTAATGCTTGCACAAGGCAGGGCCTTAGCTGCTCAGCTATCTCAGTTTACTGTGCAGGAAAGGGCCAGCAAACGTTTTCATTTTAATGGAAAAGTGGTTCTGCAACACATAAACAAAGTCTATTCAGAAATCCTGAACAACAGTCACGCTGTAAGTTGTCTCTTTGGTTTTGTTTCTGGTGTCCTTTCCAGTGGAGGGGTTGTTAATGTCTGGTGCTGTGGGCCAAGAACAAAAGGAACAAGCCTGAAAAACCCCACATCCTCTTGTAGGACCAGATCCTTCCTTTGGATGTGGTTCCTATTGAATGCACCAGATATTGCCCAAGCAGAGCTAAGCACAGAGCTTGACCTGCAGATTTTGCAAGCCCCAGTTGAAGTTTCATGTGTGTTTTTATCCAGTTAAGCAAACAACTGTTTCTCCTGTGAGATAAATGCCCTCCTCTGAGATGTCTCCAGGCCATGTTTGGCTGCTCCGTCTTTTCTCCTGCTTCTCACAAACCCCTCTCTGTCTGACCACCGGGTGTCAGTAAAAGACTGCAAAGTGATTTTCTGTCATTAAATATACATGAGTTCCTCTCTGGCTCTCTGGGTGTTCCTTACTTAAGGTGGCCAAGGCAAATTTGAAAATACAACTGACACACACACCAGGAGTGTGRAATAAATAACAAAAGCAGCTCAGATCAGTAAGTTTTTCCTGAATCACATCATTATTCTATTTGAATTAATTCATACTATCAGGAAATGAAATAAATTTTAAAAATATATATTTTTTTGGAAGCAGAACCACTATTCCCAACATAATGACAAGGTCCAAAGCTGTTATATTTTACTGTATTCATATTTCTTGTGCCTTAGCCAATATGTGACTGAAGGTCCCAGTCCTGAAAGGTGCTGTCCTCATGCAAGGTTATCTGTAGGAAAATTCCCTTACAAATGTATGAGAATTGAGGGGGTTCCACACCATTTAAAAAAAAAAAAAAAAAATCTATTTTCAAGGCTCTTCTTCCTTCCACCAATGTGTCAAAAATCTGCTCTGGATTCTTTGGCAGAATGGACTCAAAAGATGTGAATATCTCACCTGAGACATGAGCTGAAAAGCCAGTGGCAGCTGAAAAAGGGTTTAATTGAATGGAATAGGAAATTCTGTGTGTGCACATAATCGCTCCTGTATGTACATGTCACATCTATTATATGTTGAATTTTATTCCACTTTTCAATATGTTGAAGGTGTAACATCATTGGAAGGAACATGAAGAGTTTTGGACACTTGTCAGGAAACAAGTGGCCCCTGGGAGCTGGGCAGGTATCACAAATATTTGGGGTTATGTAATAGGCATGTTAATTGTACAGTGCTGCAAAAATGATCTGCTGTCAAAAAAATGAGAGTTTCAGTCACTTTGGTCCTACCCCTTTAGGCTGCAGAGTTCTCTGACCACTAAAATAAGTGAAGTAATCAAATTACTGTGGTTTGCTGTTCCATGATGCTGCCATGGTCACGAGGGTGCTGCTGCCTTTGCTCAAACTCTACTCAGATTTTAAGGCAGATTTGAAAAATTAAACCATGTTAATATTTAATCTAAAATAACCTATTTTGATGGTCATTCCTTAGAAAAAAAAACCAACCAAACAAAAATCTGCAGCAAACTCTTGGGCCGTACAAATAAAATACACATTGGATTCCTGTTCAGAGTATAAATAGAACAAATCAAGATTTGTGCCAGAAGTTTTCCTTTGCATACACAAAATTGAATACTGAATTCCCCCTCTAGGCGTTCTTTCTCTTTCCAGAGTGGATGGTAAAAGTCACAGGTATTTGAGACTTACCATACTACACAGTTGTGGTGTGGAGCAAGGAGCAAGGGTTTATCTAAACATAATCTGTGTCAAAAACCTCTGAATATTGTGATTTGTAGGTGAACACAACCTGTGTGTCTATATCAGGGGGAAATAACAGCTGAGCACTGCTGAATTCCCACTTTTTCCCTGCCCTGAGTGCCACTAGAGGCCCTTTTGTGCTGCAGACACATCACAGCTCCTGCCCCTACCTTGCGCTGGTAGAAAAGAGCTGCAAAGCTTCCACCATTGTCATTAATGTAACAGCAGGTCTGGAGGTCACAGACAAAATTTCTGGGCGGCTAAAATCAGGAATTAGCATTTTCCCTATATTGTCAATCAAATCAAAATCAAAAAGAGCATTTTTGCTTTAGTCTAAAGCTGAAGTCCTCAACCTGTACCTTCTCAAGTGTCCTAGTGAACCAAACCACTTGTTTTAATTGTAAGAATTTCAGTTATATTGAAGCAGTGATGCTTGAAATTTTTTTAAGTATTTTTTATTTGAGTAATGAAACAAAAGACTCTTAACTGTTTTGTTGTCATTTATAGTGGTTGGAACATGAAATACTTTTCTGTTTTAACAGGATCTAGTACTGAGAGTGTTCTGTGTGTAACATGCTCTTAAATAGTTCAGATCAAAGTCTATAAACTTAATGTCTTTTAGCATTAAGGAGAACAGATAAGCTGGAGACACTCTGCTTTTACAAACTTGATTTTATGAGACATAAACAGATCACATCCCAAATTAGATTTGTGCAGTGGCAGAGAACCAGCACATATATTGAATTTGCAGACCAGAAATCTAATATTTTTTTTTTAAATAGGTACTTCAGGCAAATGTTTCTTCATATATATGACATGATTAATTTCAAAGTTGCTCAATAGCAATGTAATTGTTCATTATTTTTGTATATTGTCTCATCATTTTAACTACAATGACTTCAGAGAGGAGTGAAAGTGAAATAAAGCAATGGTCAAACATCTCAAAATTGTATTTTTGGGGAAATTTGAATAGGAATCTAGCTGGAAGCTTTAAGATGATTATCAGAGGGGTGTTTGCTGGACCTGCTCCAGTTCCTGCCAAGCGGGATCCTGCTAAATTATATCACTTTTTTTTCAGGAAGAACCCCTTGTTTCCAGAGAAGGAATCACCTCAAGCTGCTACAGACTTCCAGGAATGAAGACTTTTATTCTGCATTTTATACTGAGGTCAAATGTAGCAAAAAATGAGCCAGCRGTGAGTGGTGGTTTATCACAATCAAGATAATCCATCACTGGGCTACCCTCACATGAGTTGTGGTGGCTTTTTCACCACTAGCATTTTCTATCAAAGTCTAGGATTTTATAAAAGACAATAATTAATTTAGAAATGGCCTATGATCTCTGCGTACAGGAGATCAGCCTCAGTTACTACAGTGGTCACTTCTGGCCTTATGATTTATGCTTGTGTTTGCTTCAGCAGTTATTGCAAATGTTTAATATTTGCAATTTTTGTGTTTTCTTTCATAAAATTAAACCTCTTGTGTTGGTGGCAGATATCATGTTTCCCAAAAGCGAACAGCATAGAAAAAGCTACTGGTTTGAGACTAAACCAAAAAATATTTTAATTAAATCTAAGGGATTGGTGAATGTAAAAAGAAATGAGAACAAACATATAAGTAATTTTAGAGATCAGAAATACAGCCAGCCAACTTCAAGACAGTAAAAAAATGGCTTGAGTTTTWAAAGTGCATGTTAGACAAAACAACAAAATAGCTCCTTACAGCCTCCCTCTGTATAATTAAACATTTTAAATTACTCCATCAAATTYGGGTAATACTAAACTGTGACTCAAATAAATGACTTCAAATAACACTTTGTTTTTTAGTAGAAGTAGTGATGATTTAAATGCAGTTTGATGTAAATTTAAATGTGAGTATATATATCTATATATGTATACACACATGAAAAATCACTTTAGAACAAAGAAAATCTATCTCCTAGGAAGCAATCTGATAATTTCCAAGATAAACTCTCTTTGAAGTGTGGCTGTGCCCCTGAGAGCTCCCTGCCACTGGTGCTGGTCCAGAGTGACCTCCTGGGAGGGTTTTAGGCAGGAAATGCCCACCAGGCTTGGGCTGGAGCTGGCGTAGGTTGGGAAGGGACAGGGAGAAGTGACTTTGTGCCTGCCTGGGTTCTGCCTCTCACTCCAGAGCACTCCACGCCTTTCTGAGACGTTTCTCAACCTCTCCCACCCTTTCAGAGAAGAAAGTTTTTGGCAGTGGTGTGGGTCAAGCTTTAAAATTCTCTTCAGGGGTTCAGCATCCTGCCTTAATGGAACAGATATGGGACTCTGCAGTTAATACTCCTGTGTTTGCTGATGAGGTGTGGAGTGATGGGGACATAGGGAAGCTGTGTTCTCCAGCTTGCCTTGCTTATTTGCTATCTCTCCATCATTTACTTTCAATTAAAAGATTAGTGGTAGTTTACTTCAACCCCTGTGGTATGAAGCTCCTGCTTCTCTAATTGCAGTTGAGGAGGGAGGAAGGATAAAGAAATAATCTTGTAGGCTTGAAGAAGGAAAGAAGGAAAGCTGTCTCCTAGCAAGCAATCTTTTCCCTGAACTCTGCCATGACCACTGAAATTTGCTATTAAATGTGTCAAGAATGAGACGCAAATTATTTGTATCTCAGTATAACCTGCTGGAGTATTTTGCATTTTAAGGGTTTAATTGAAGCTCATTTCTTGCCAGTGTGTACAATTATTTATTTCAGCTGAAATAGTCCTCTTTAAGCGAACATTTGGCCAGGAATACAGTGTTACTTCTGAGGGCAAATCCTCTGAATGAGCCGCAGATCACAACACCCAGGCAAGTAGTTCCACTCAGAAGGGTTATTTTCTTGGCCTTTTTTTTTTTTTAAACCTTTTTAATCCTCTTATTCTTTTCTTCGCAGAATAGTGGGGCTTTTTTACAGTTACAGAAAGGCCCTTTCATTATGGGTTACATGATTGTGCCTGGAAAAAGGATGTTATGCCTACAAGTCGCCCAGGTCAGTTTGTGTGTAATGTGGGTAATGTCTGTTTAAAGCCTGATTTGGTAAATTTAGCCTTGCCATGCCACCTGAAATTGGGCTCTTGGAACTGTTTCCACAGCCTTATCACCAACAAAGGAGCTGCTGCTTCTCTCTGATGAGGTATTTTGCAGAGATCTGAAGGGATCCAGCGCTCAGCTGTACTCTTTTGTCAGTCCTGCAGGTGGAGAGACAATGGGAAAGGTTTTCACTGAATTTCTCCAAGTGCTGGATAAGAAGCCTTCTCACATTAGGTAAATTTAACATGTCAGTTGTAGCTCTAATTTTCTCAGTGGCAGGCAATTGAAGCATTCCTTTCAGTGTTTGGCATTAAGATGCTAAACCCACTCATTTCCTTTGTTATTCAAACAAACATATCCACCCTCAGGCTGCTCGTGTTGGTTTCATGGGAAGCTGAGCCACTGAATTCTTTGTGGTGATACAGGTGGCATTCAGGTGCCTGAACACCAGAGTGACTTCAGAACACGTTAAATTTATTTAAAAGGTCATTTATGAGAGAAAACCAACTAAATAACCAAACCACAGAGCAATATCATCACTCTGGTCTCATCTCAGTGTAACTGAGCATGTCACAGGGCAGAGAGGCTCTGAGTTCTGTGGGAACCACACAGGAGCCATCAGGAATTAAATTAATGGTGCCCTGTTGAAAAGTGGGGTTTTTTTTCTTGGAGTGCAATTATGGATCAACTCATCAGGCTGGAAAATAATGAAAGGAAAAGGCAAGATGACAGCCAGAGCTGGTCAGCTGTGTGGGAGTTCACAGGACACCTTAAATTCACGTTTTAGCTGACACTTCTCATTTTCGATCCTCCCCTTTGTACATTAACTCCTCTGGGCAGTCATTCATGCTCATGTAAAGGCTGAATTACAATGTCTGCATGTTTCCAGATTTAACAGCAATCCATATTATYTTATTCAAAGTGCCCTTTTCAGCAGAGATTGGCAATTACCTTGCTGCATTTAACATTAAATTTATTTGAACAGTGTTTGATTCTACAGCAGTGATATCATGAAACTAGACTGTGGCCTGAACAGCCCATTGCATGTGTTCTTTCTTCTTTTAAAAGCATAAAAGCCTATATTATTTTAAATATCCTCTAGTTATTGTAGTACTTCTGTGTTGTTGTACAGCTGAAAGCCCACTAGACTCTCTCCCTTYAAGCCAGTAAACCTGAGTCTTCTTTATTCCTATCAACTAAAATGAGATTAATCAGCTTCAACTCACAACTTCCATATGAAAATCCATTCAGAAAGCATTGTCATTAATTTCATAAATGAACTGGCCCAAGTCTCCCCCACTTTCCCCACAAAGATGGAGCTGAGAGAAAACACCACTGCTAAAATTCTCCATCAAGAAATGGAAATTATTAATTGCTGAATGGAACTAATAGAACACCCCGAAGGCAGGTTTGCTTTCCACTTCATGGTGGCTGATACCCATCAAAATCAGTGTTAGGAAAAAGTGGGTAGGTTTAAGGTTGAGAATAGCTCCTTTCCCCTAAAAAATCAGCAGTTGTCTCACCCTGCTGCAGCTGAAATCCCGTCCTAAATTGTAGGTGCTGATTCCAGTGCAGGCTCAGAGAGGGGTGCCCTCCAATACAGTTTATTTATTCAGGGCAAAACTCAGATCAGCATACTTAAACCAGAGTAAAAATAATAATAAAAATAAAAATATTGGTCCRTCCCTTCATCCTTCTTCACTAATATTGCAGCATCTTTTGATCATCACACACTTTCTCAGTAAAAAAAGAAATAGATTACTAAAGAATTTCTGTTAGTTTTGTGTCAGGAATCAGTGTGGAGTTTTATGTTTATTAGTAAAAAAGGGTGATACCACTTAGTCATGGTCCCATACAGCTTTGTAGTCTGCAAATATGAAACTTCAGACATGTGTGGAGCAGTATTAACCTTGCAAACTCATCTGGGCAAGTGTTGCACCCCACTCTGTTTATTCTAAAAATACATTTTTCTTCAAAGGGATTAAAGTTCCTTGAGTGCCATCCTCTCCGGCCAAAGCAAACCCATCAAGAGATGTCAAGAAATTGCACATTTCTCACTGATATCACCTCTCAGCACATTTTCTGGGACAGTGGCAGGAATTTTTGCCTTCCTCAGATGAAGCAGCAGAGCCCCCTGAACGTGTTCACTGCTCCTGCTCACTCTCCCAAACCCTGCATTAAAACTCCAAACCCCCAGTGGATTCTGAGCCCTGAGAGATGGTTCCAGCCTGGGTGCAGGGTGTTTCTCTGGGGTTCAGGCATGAAGTCATGTGTGTGATGCATCTTCACTGCTTCTTGCTCACCCTTTAAACACCAGTTTATTGACTGAAAAATGAGGTAGAATATGGAATCTGCCTGGGTTTTCTCATTAAAAATTGTGTTCTGTTTGCAATTCATGCATCCCTTTTTTTTTTTCCCCTTTTTTTTTCTTTTTGTTGGTTGCTGTGTTCCAAGCTCAGGGATTCTTTTAAAATGCAAAAAGGAGCCCCCAGACAATGTTTAGGTCTTGCGAATATATGACAGCCTGTCAGAAATTTGTACAGCCACTTGTTACTGTTTATATCTGCTAAAGGTCTGGATTCCTGCTCTGCTGAAAGGTGGAATACTGAGGAAATCCGCAGCTGCATTTTAAATATATTTCCTTGACTTGTACTCTATGAACTGTCATATCAGGGCATAAACAGAGCACTAAAAAAGGCTGCCAAAAAAAAAAAAGAAAAGAAAAAGAGCTGCTTTTTATTAACCACTCACAGGATGATTGCCAACAACAGAAGTCATAATCATATGAGAGAACTTCAGGTCTCATTTTGTAAACTGATAGTGATTTTCTTTTTCTTTTTAGGCTTTATATTTTTTCCCTATGAGTTTGAAGCAGAAGTTTCCACACCTCTCTGGTGGTGTTTGCCATACGATAGAACTTCTTGAAGAAGAAAAAAGAAGAAACTCCACTTTTTCAGAGAGAGGACTTGGAAYGCTCTGGCCTGTCCACATCCTTTGCCTTGCAAATGATTGATGTCACTGTGGTTTCATGCAGTGGCATCGTCACTTATGGGGGAAAATGGTTTCAGTCTAAAGGAGCACTGCCCAGAATGGTCRGGGTGTAAATAACACCATGTTTGTCATCAGCTTTACTGGGAAAAGGTCACTTGATKCAAAGGTTTACTGTAAATTGGTAGAGAGCAGGATGGGTTTGGATTTACAGTGGCAAAGCTCAGCAAGGCTTGGGAAAGCCAAGATGGGAAGGCACCCTTGGGTGCCCAAGTGAGGGGTGGCACAGAGCAGAATTCCTTCTGATCAGGGAAGTTTATGTAAAAGCAAGATTTCTTGAGAAAAAACAGGTATTATGTTCTCATTTTCTTCAGCAGTGAAATCACTGTTATGAGGATTGACTAAAAAAGACTGGTGTGTTTTGGGGTGTTTTTTGGGTTTTTTTTGTTTTTGCACCAGTAACAAGATAATTGCCTTGAGATTCCTGGCAGTTTTATGAGAACTTGAAATTCCAGATGACCTGTCACCATGCAAAACTGCAGAGAAAAAAGCTAGACCTGCACTCTGAATAGATGGATAAATTGCCTGTATAAAACTGTATTAATTCGCTCACTTCAAACTCTCCTCTCACCCAAGTACCTCTGAATTTATCAAATTTTGTGTAACTGTGCTGAGTAGAGCAAGGTGAAAATTGTCTTCACCAGTATTTATAAATTTGCCCTTTAATAGATTTTTGTASTAAATTGAGGATTTGGCTCATTGGAAGTACTAAAACCAGGGAATATCCAGCTCATTAGAGACACTCAGCTCTTATAAGACCWGAGTGCTCTTACACACAGTTCAGAAGTCACTGCCAAATTCAGTTTAAAACATAAAGAATATATTAGTTCTCAAAATAGTAATGCTCCCAGTGGTTTTAGAAATATCTGGGAAATAGAGTCTTCAGGCTGTTTACTCTCTAAAAAGGAGGATTAAGGCCAGAAAGACTGAATCTGGGAAGCATATTTGATCCAAAACCCACTTGAGTTAATTACACTGTACATCATCTTCAGTAGCTGTGCAGTCAGCACTAGGGCAGAGTGAGATTCAGCTGCTTAATTAGTATAATACAGGAAAAAAGTTAATTGTTTAACTCTCAAATTGTAAAATTACAGAAGTCCACAGTGACTGTTCAATGACCACCACCATTCCAGTTTTGTTGCTGTTTGCTACCAGAGGTTCTTGTGATTCTTTTAAATGACTGCATGGCACTTTAGGTGACCCTTCCTAGGAGCTGTTTTTTAAGGATTCAGCTGGAATGCAAACTTCTGCTGCTGCAGAATTCCAACCTCAAAACCAATGGGAAATCAGGAACCCAGTGTAGACTCAGTGAGACACTTCAGTGATATTTCCTATGTAACAAATGTTTGCTCTTCAGGTTTGACTGTGAAAATTCACTTGTACTTAAAAAACTCAAACTCTTTACCTCAATAAATTTTCCACAGATTTCACAGAATATTCTGAATRGGAAAGGACCCACAAGGATTATCAAATGCAACTTTTTACTGGATRTCCCATAAGAGGATGGAACCCATGACCTTGGTGTTATTARCACTATGCTCTGACCAACTGTGCCAATCCCAGGTTTTCCCCAGGGTTTGTGGTTCTCAGGAATATTTTGGTCAGTCAAGACTTTCTTGGGTGAAAAAGACTTTCTGATGGAAAGGGCTGTGTATTAAAAAACTCAGGTGATTTTTTTTTTCAGCAAGTAAAACTTAGTAAAATATTTTGGTTTAATAATGACATGAATTTTCTACATTTTATATTCATCTGTAACACTTAGACAAAACGGGACATATTTCCATGCTTTCAGTTTTCATGATCTCACTTATTTGGCCTAGCATAGCTTTAAAGCATAACTTTGGGATTTTCCAGTTTCCATGGATGAGAGATCATTACAAATTCTTACAAATTCTTAGTTACAATGGTACAGAKTTGGGGAGGTTTTAACTGTGAGGTTTAACTCTTTCTACTCTTACTCTCACCTTTGTGAAACTTCATGGGATCATAGAATGGTTTGGGTTGGAAGGACCTTAAAGCTCATCCAGTGTCACCCCATGCCATGGGCAGRGACACCTTCCACTGTCCCAGGCTGCTCCAAGCCCTGTCCAGCCTGGCCTTGGACACTGCCARGGAYCCAGGGGCAGCCASAGCTTCTCTGGCCACCCTCTGGGCCTCCTCACCCTCACGGGGAAGATTTTTTTGTTTTTTCAGCAAGTGTGAGTTTTTGCCCACTTCTTATTACAGAATATCCTGGACAAGAGTCCAATCAAGAGAAGCTTTTTAAATTGAATGGGATTTTTTTTTCCATGGACTTTTCTAGGTTTTGGATGAGTAGCCACAGAAAAGCATCTCATAAATTGTAGAATAATTGATAGTTGATGACAAGAGTCTCAAATGCAGGCTTGCCACTGCCTTGGGGTGATAGAAGTTATATAAATCTGGGAATAATGAAATCATCCATTTTTTCCAGAGAGAAATGGGATCCAGGATTGAAGCTGTGAAACCACATCTGACGTTAGACAAAGGGAATATTAACATATGTGTATGTTCCCAGCTTTGGGAGCATTTCTTCAGATGTGTGTTCTTCTATTCTCGCCTTCCTGACAGCTTTTTCCAAGTCCAGGTTTTCCGGGTAAAGCAGCGCGCAGCACAGGTGAGAAAAGCAGGTGTAAACATCAGGCCTTTGCTGATGTCATGTGTCCCTTTAAAATCCACTGATCTCAGGGGCAGGATACAGAKGCTGTGGTGTTATTGCTTCTTTATTCATCAACCTTTGTGATTTTGAGTCATTTGGAAATACTAAACAACAAAATATTAAGGATACACTTTTGCATCAGATTTGATAGACCAGATCTGTCACTTTGCCCTTGAAAGGATTGCTTATATTCCCAAAACATATTTGCAGAGACCTTTGACCAGTCAGCACCTTGTCCCCAGCCCAGAGCACTGAGGGCCACCTCCAGGGATGGGCACGTCAAACCTCCCTGGGCAGTTCCAAGGCCTGAGCACCCTTTCCATGGGGAAATTCCTGCTGATGTCCAGCCTGAGGCCATTCCCTCTCCTCTTGTCCCTGTTCCCTGGGAGCCCAACCCCCCCTGGCTGTCCCCTCCTGTCAGGGAGTTGTGCAGAGCCACARGGTCCCCCCTGARCCTCCTYTTCTCCAGGCTGAGCYCCTTTCCCAGCTCCCTCAGCCYCTCCTGGTGCTCSAGAACCTTTCCCAGCTTGGTTCCTTCCCTGGGCACGTTCCAGTCCCTCCATGTCCTTCTTGCAGTGACGGACCCAAAACTGGACACAGGATTTGAGGTGTGGCCTCAGCAGTGGGTGACAATCACTTCCTCATCTGTCCTTCCATAGTAATCACTTGATACGCATCGAAAAAGTCAGCTTGAAATAAATTCATGTCACTGAATACATTCTATTCACTTGTTTAGCTCGTTTGCATGAGCAGTAAATTTGATTTTTACRTAAAATACAGTCTAACTGCCCTGAAGGCCTTCAGAAAGAGATCAAGTCCACCCTTAACTGTAAATCCTCCGGTGGATTTTACTCAGACCCTACAATACATGTGACTGTCCATTATTTTGTATACTATATGATCATTAGAGATTGCTAGAAGAGACCCATATTTAAGAACATTCRAAATAAATGGAAAGGTTATTTTCAAAGTTGGTGGCAGTCATTCAACATCTGCTTGTAAATGAGAGTATTTTTAAAATCAAATACAAAGAATCCCTTTAAGTATATGTTTTCTTACCTTGAGGCTCAGACTGAAGTTTTTGTGTACGATTTGTTGATACAAAGGTTAGATCTGGCTTCAAAAATGGCAAAGTATCTTTACGTAAAGTCCACATACGTCAGTGTCCACACAGTGCTGCTTTCTAAGACCCTGCAGAACCCAAATCAAAATGTTTATTTAAACCTGTTCCCTCCTTCCAGAAAGCCAGAAAAMGAAATACAACAAAATTTAAACTGCAGCACCTCAGTTGGACCCTTTTTCCATGACGGTCAGTCCAGAAAGAAGCTGTTTCCAACACACTTTTTACAAGAACACAGAACTCTCAGCTTATCTTGGTACACGGTGTATTTCCATGGAAAACTGCAGCCCCTGTAAATTGGGGGTTATATGTGTGCTCTCTGTTTGGCTGTGTGTTTGGAAAGCCTCACTTGATGTGTGCAGCTCTTGGGTTATGACCCCATGGTCACCATGCCATGGTTCAGGTTGTTTTAGAGAATCTCAAAACGAATTGGGTTGGAAGTGACCTTAGGAATCATCTCATCCCACCACCTTCCACTATCCCAGGTTGCTCCAAGCCCCATCCAGCCCGGCCTTGGACACTGCCAGGGATCCAGGGGCAGCCACAGCTTCTCTGGGTGCTCTGTGCCAGGGCCTCCCCACCCTCACAGGGAAAAWTTTTTTATCTATAAGAAAAATTGCCCAGCTGATGACAATTTTTCACAATTCCTCTTTTTAAAGCAAAAGGAAAAAAGCTCGCCTAGGAAATTAAAAAGTCTTYTTAAAAACGTATCCATTATGTATATGTATATATGTATATATGTGTGTATGTGTATATGTGTATATGTGTATACGTGTATATGTGTATATGTGTATATGTGTATATGTATATATGTATATATGTATATATGTGTATGTAGTTTCTGAGTGAATGTAGGATCTGTGACAATGCCACACTTCACAAAGGAATTTTTTTAATTTTTAGGGAAAGAATCGTATTTATGTGATCACTCTAAAAGAAATAGAAAATTATCTAACAAAAATATGCAGTTATAAATCTATTAKAGCTATTCTACCTAAAAAAACTATATGAGAAGCTATGAAATAATAAAACTGAACATCATGCTATATTCATTTATGCCAAAAAAGGTAACCAATAGAAACCATCAAACCCCACCTCAGAGCTCTGCTAGGAGGAATGTCCATTCTTCAAAGGTGTGCTGCAATCCAGAATTGTCCATGTGGTATGACTCAACTCAAAGGCAATAACAACCTGGGTTTATCTGYCTTTTTTWWWAAAAAAAACCCTTTTTTGGGGAGGCTGTGGTGAAGTTTGGGTTTTTTCTGAGGGGATTTTTTTATACTGATTGTGGATGCTGGTTCATTTCTTCTGAAGAAAATAGTTCCATATTCTAAGTCTAGATCTTACATTTAGATCTCAAAGTGTTGAACAAATTTTGATTCTGCTTTCATTTGGACCTGGCTTTGTCTGTTATTTTCAAGGAGYGCAAAATACTTCTTTTAGGTTTTTGCTAACTCATTCCAGAGCTGATTTCTGTAAATAACTTTTATCTCTCCTTCCCTGGCTTTCCTGCCTTCCTCTGTTCTGCTGCTGGTTTTAATTCAGGGTGTTTTAATTCAGGACCTTCAGCTCAGGTCCTGCTTTCTTGCGGGTCAGTGTAGCTCCCAGTGAAGTAATTCCCTGATAAATGGGAGTAAAGTTCTAATTTGGGACCTTGGATCCTTTAAGTTGCTAATATATACTCCCAGATACAACATCCTGAAACACTGGGTTTCTGAGCATGAGTTCTTTTTGTTTCTTGCACTTGATGGGATTGAAATTTGTTCCTTGCATTTGTTGGCCTTTGAAAGGGCTGGATAAACTCCTAAAGTGGGTGCTGTGTAATTGTTGTCCACATCAGCTCCTCTGACCTCAAACAGATGGGACTTGTGGTTTTTCCAAGCTCAAATAAACTTGTTCAATAAATACTGCCACAAGCTGCTACTCCAGCGGGCTCTGGGAATGCAGGGCTTGCTCCCATCTTCTGGTGGGACAGCAAAGGCCAAAAATGACAGTGGCTCCATCCCCTGAGGAAATTCAAGTCTAGATCCCTCTGACACCCAATGGTATAGCTCCTCTGCTTATACAAAATGTCTGTAAAAGTCAACACACTTTTGCCCATTGTGAAATTTATCCTGCTTTTTCCCAAAATGCGACTATTTACCAAGGCAGGCTGTCCTCACGTTGGACTTTTTGAGCCTCTGTGCCTTAAGTCCTGAAGTATGTGGCGTTTATTTTACTGAAAAGAATACTTATGGTGTATAGTGAAAGCATTTGGCTTCTGACTGCTGGCTCTGGTTCCACCAGYTCAATCATGAGGTGGTTAAGGGTTATTTATAGCTCTTAGACATTCTTTAGGGATGAACACATTGACTGAAAAAACAAACAGCCGTGGTGCTWGTGGGTAATTTATAGCAATTTTTAAGTTAGGAGAAACCCGTGATCTCATACTACAGGCTGAAAACCTGTCCATTCATTATTGCACGGTGGTGGAATTTGGATGGGACACTGACATACTCTGAGGAAACAGATCCACAGCATCCAGGTACCCCTCAGCTGGGAAAGGCTCAGTTACATGGCCTAAGGAATTACGTAACTTTTCCTTCTCTCATCCTCTATTAGCACAGGCACAAACAGAGTCAGAAAGAACYTTTTTTTCAGTACACTCCACTTGTTCTTTAATTTAATTTAAAAAATGAATCCTACCACCGTTTTACAGAAAACAGAAACTCAGTGTTTATTATCAGCAAGATGTTTTTAAATTCTAAATCATATAGTTAAATCAAAAGGGKTTTTTTTATATATGTACCACACTTCATTGCCTGTGATTTAAGTGCACATTTACATCACTCTGGGTGCACAATGACATCCATCAGTGATGTGACTACAAGACAGAGAACCCATCACCTGTCCTGTGAAGTTGTGTCACTGCTGAGACGTTTCCTGGCCTCAGGATCAGTGCTGGATTCACGACACATCTACTAAATTTAAATAGACCTTTTCTCACATAGAACTGAATCCTGTCACTGTAGGTTATAGAGGATGGCAGTGCAGCTCTGTGAGCAGCCTGTGGCTCTAAATATGRCCTGCTGTGCCATGCAAGAGCCATAGATTTGCAGAGGAGGGAAAGGAAATACCTTTATGACCTCATGCTATCCATTTATACTCTGAGTCATTAAAATGATTGCTTCTTATAAAAGTTGTCTTTGCTAGCAGAGGGATATGTGGGCAAATGCTCCCTCTGACAATCAGTRTGCTTTGGATTGGACTCAAAACACACATATTATTCAAACTTAACTYTCCTTCACTCCTACTGAATGATTTGCCCCCAAAAGAAAACATCTGACTCTCCATAAAACTGCAGGCAATGGTGAAATTCCTGTCAAGCACTGGAGGTCCAGTGTGCTCCTCAGGTTAATTGTAAATTACTCTGGAACCTGCTATGCAAAAATGAGATTTTGTTSCACCTGCGGCCCACCAGTGAATACGGAACAAGAGTCTATTGTCAGTAGACCAGATTTATTGCACAGTGTTCTTTCCATCAATGGAAAAATTTAGGGGATCTATAAATAAATAAATAAATAAATAAATAAAAATTTGAAAACATGCCACTGTGTCCAAACATTCAACTTCTAAACAAGTTGCCTTTCTGTGTGTCAGTTT
>QVAJ01000442.1:0-15543 GCA_003546035.1 Mixornis gularis
CTGTGCTGTGTGAGCACACCGGCACCGCTCTGTGCTGTGTGAGCACACCGGCACTGCTCTGTGCTGTGCTGTGTGAGCACACCGGTACCGTGCTGTGCCGTGCTGTGTGAGCACACCGGTACCGTGCTGTGCCGTGCTGTGTGAGCACACCGGTACCGCTCTGTGCTGTGTGAGCACACCGGTACCATGCCGTGCTGTGCTATGTGAGCACACCGGTACCACTCTGTGCTGTGCTGTGCTGTGCTGTGCTGTGCTGTGCTGTGCTGTGCTGTGCTGTGCTGTGCTGTGTGAGCACACCGGTACCGCTCTGTGCTGTGCTGTGCTGTGCTGTGCCGTGCTGTGCTGTGCTATGTGAGCACACCGGTCCCGTGCTGTGCCGTGCTGTGTGAGCACACCGGTACCGTGCTGTGCCGTGCTGTGCCGTGCTGTGCCGTGCTGTGCCGTGCCGTGCCGTGCCGTGCTGTGCTGTGTGAGCACACCCGTCCCGTCCCGTCCCACACCGTGAGCACACAGCTCCTGCTGCCAGGGCGTTGCGTGGCCCGGGGTGACCAAGGGCGCTCGCAGTGACCTGGGACAGCCAGGCCAGGCCGGGTTCGTGTGCTGGGCCGGCCCCAGGGCAGAGCCCCCGGGGSTTGGCGGAGCAGCTGCTGGGGGGAGATTTGCAGCTGCTGCATTCAGCCTGGGGAGCTGCAGTAATTGACTTCGGAAAAGAAAATCATTGTGTGTACTCTGTCCTTTTCTCAGCCACGCTAGTTCCCTAATATGTTTAGGAGTTGGCATTTATGTTTCTCCATTTATATTTCACCAAACTGTCTGGCTTTTCTGAGCCAGTTTGGGTAAAAACTGAGAGTAAACATGTATTTTTATTTTTTTCTTTTTCGACTTAGATCAATGTCTCCTCCCAGTTGTACTTGAATTGACAAGTTCCAGGTTTGATTCCTAAAGGGAGTAAGTGCATTAACTCCTGTCGTTAGCCCATCACCTTCCCCGGCAGCCGCAGGGAAGGTTTTCAAGGGGAAGGTACTCGATGTTTCTCAGCTGGAAAGTGCCAGCCAGTGGCTTAGTCTGGATCGATTAACGAGGTTTCTCCTGTTGCCAGGGCTCATTTTTATTATCCAGACTTCCCTTCTGGGAATAGGCTAAATAGATGGAATCAGTGCTTCTGCCTTAAGTGTCTGGCAGTTGGGATTTGAGGTTTTCTCCACCAACCCTCTCTCCCTCACTTTCTGATTTACAGGTTTGTAAGGAGCTAACATGTTTATAGAGACAAGGATTTGTGCTATAGCTCATGAGGACAGTGAACATGAACTCAGAACCTTCTACACAGGTTATACAATCAGCAGTTACCAAGTACAGGAATTGAATCCCTTTCTTTTCTTGGCAGATGAGCCTTTGGCAGGGGGCTCAGGCTGGAGAAAAGGAGCCTCAGGGGGGACCTTCTCACTCTYCACAACTCCTTGACAGGAGAGTGCAGSCAGGTGGGGTTCAGGCTCTGCTCCCAGGGAACAGGGACAGAATGAGAGCAAATTGGTATTTCAGATATTTAGAAATATTATGTACTTTGTATCAGTATTTTTAAATGATKCTGTGTAATTACTCAGTGGTGATTGCTAGTATTTCCTATGAGGTCTCACCTCCCCACACTGYCCTGCACAGACATCCCCAGGTTGCTGAGCCAACCCTGGGCCTCTGCAGCACAACCCCAGCACCCCAGTCCTGAGCAGGGTTTTCTCTCACCATACAATCTGCAGTTTCTGACATGGATGCTTCCCTTCACACACGGCTGGGCAGGCAATTTCTGTGCTGATCACCATAGAAACCTGCAGATCCATCACTTGGTCCGACCGTTCCCATGCTGTAGCGGGGAGCTGGCATCAGAAAATGCAAATAAGGGGCGGGAGGGAAGCTTGGTGAAAGCGGTGCCTTTCTTCTTTATTTTAGCAAAGCTGATCTTTATTCTAAGCTGCCCCTATTCCCATTTAACCCAAACTCAGGCTTTYTCCTTAATAATATTTTTGTGGAGCTTCCCTGAGCAGCTGTGCTGTTCCTGCTGCCTGTCTGGGATGGGGTTTTTGTCACAGACCTCAACATGGGAGTGATTTGGTCTTTCCTACATCTGATCAGACCCCAGTGGRGTCTTTCTCAGTACCCTGAAGCGTCCTGAACCCACCAGCTCCTCTCCTGTGGGGTGGGGCTGGGGAATTTTTATAGCTTGTCTCAATTGGTTGCATAGGATGTCAGGTAATTCTATTACTGAACAATAATTTTTTCAATGTCATACTATTGACAGCTAAAACATGAATGATTCCCAGGAATATTGGAAAAGGGGTAGATTTTCTTAAAAAATGAAAAGGTGAAGAAAGGCTGATTTACACTTGCACAGAGTGGATAAATAGTCACAATAGTTGCCATTACAGCTGGCCTGCACATGAACACTGAGAGTGTTTTAATTGCAGCTGACCCTGGATGCTYCGTCCTTCCCACGGCTGGGCTCAGCCCGGCTGTGAGCTTGGCTCTTGGGGACAGGAGGGGGCTGGCAGCAGGAACAAGCTGCTGCTGCAGGAAAACACCACGAAGGTACAGGAGGAGGAGAGGGAGGGTTGGTCTAGRGAACAGAAATGCAACAGATGAGGCAGCCCTCACTGAGGATCCCTGGAAGTGTCCAAGGCCRGGCTGGACTGGGCTTGGAGCGTCCTGGTATAGAGGAAGGTGTCCCTGCCCATGGTAGGGGGTGGGATGGGCTTTAAGGTCCCTTCCAACCCAAACCATCCTGAGATTCTGTGATTAAGAAGTATGCCCACCAGCTTTCAGTCACTCACAAAACCAACAACCAACCATGAGTGGCATGGCTGTTGTTCTGGCTGATGGTGCCATTGTGTCTGTCAGGTGCTGGGAGTTCAGAGTACTCCTAATTATGGTAACTCTGAGACTTTCTTCTTGGACTGTGTAGCAGATCAGCCTGGAGAAAGCTGGAATAGGAAAAAGATGTGACTCTTCAGTCTGCCTGTACATCTCAACAGCAGTAGGGTAAATAGCCAAGAAAAATATACCCTCACAGCTTGTTTACTTTTGCCTGTAACGCTCCTGGCTGAGCTAGAGTTTCCAATTGGGCTTTACAGACCTCAGTCGGTCTCACTGGGGATCTGAATAAAAATAGATCCTAAATGATACCGTGGTAAAGCAAAGAGAAATCATAAAGAGTGGGATGAGAAGGTTGCCAGTCTGCCATGGAAGCAGGACTTGGCRTTTCCTGTGCTGCCAACAGCCCCACGGGTTGGAGGCTCCAGCTGATTGAATGGTTCTGTTCAGGGTCGTGCCTGGAGCCATGTGAGAGGCCAGACAGCCTGAGGGATCTGTTCCAGAGGTTGGTTTAGGTGGGATGTTATTGCTGGTGGGAAGAACAAACACTTTCCAGGCACTCTGTGCAAGGCTGCTCTGCACAGCRGGGTCTGGAGGAAGGTGGCTGTGACCAAAGGCCCCTGCAGGTCAGTCCTGTTTGAGCTGGGTCTGGCCATAGGSAATTCCCAAACACGATCCCTCACCCGGCACATGGAGAAGCGGCTCCCAGGGGTGGGTGGCTTTCTGTAGTTCCAAGAAATGCAACATTCATTATGAAGAAAAACTCTTGGTCACAGCTGTGTTGAAGTTTGCTTGCTAGAGGTGATGTGCAGGGGATCGTGCTGCCTTTTWATCTTTGTAACAGAAGAAACAGCTAAGAGAGTACAAGTTAAATGTGTAGATCTGGGTTCTCTTCAGGGAGACTCCCGCTGTGTCAGGGGGACCAGATGTTGTCCCAAAATCTCTCATTTGCTGTGTCACCTTCACCATTGCAGGCTTTCAGCATGTTGTAACACTCGGACACAGCTTTGTGGTTTCAGAGGCTGGTAGTCCTTTGCACATGCTGAACTTATATAAATAGTGGGTTTCAGGGGTCCAGACAGGGACTGTGTCAGCCTGGGCCTCACCCATTTTTGGATACCTTTGGATCGAGGTAAAGTCCAGGATCAGAGAAATGTTACAAAAGAAGAAATCCGGGTGGTTTTCCTACCATGCGTTACTCACGCTTTGACTTACAACCGCGGCAGCTTTTCAGAGATTCTGCGAAGTGGTTGTGTGAGATGAGAAGCTCTAAATTTAGTTGCAGAGTGCTCGGTTCAGCGTTGGCGGTGCTGAGCCGCCCGCCCCGGGGGTGTGGGACTTGGCCGGGGTGTGCAGGAAGGAAGGGCGGCTCCGCCGGAGGTTTCCTGTCCTGCCGCGGGTGCCGATGCTCGCTGCTGCTCCTGCACTCGGCCGGCGGCTGCCGAGGTCACCGGCGGGCCCGGCAACCAGGGCAACAACGATGGCTGCACATCACACCGAGCACATTCGCCACCAGCACAGAGCCAGGCTTTCCTTTCCCAGGAGAGCTGCTTTCCCAAAGGAGGGGGGATGCAAATGAGGCCACGGGGAATTTGTTTTCGCTTCTCTTCTGATTTATTGCAGAATGTACAACGGATGAGTAACCTGTCTCGCTGSAGTCTCCCAGGTTTCCCTCTCTCCTTGTAGGATTGCTGTGCCCTTTTGCTGTGCCACAGTCTGCCTTTGTAGAGGCCAGGTCTCCCAGGCTCTGTTGTGAGTGGCCGTGTGGGACAAAGCACAGAGGCTGGTGCAGAAGTACCAGCACAGCAGTGGTGATGTGGGGATGTGCATCTGCCCCAGGGTTAGCTGCTCTGTGAACCTGGCACCTCCTCTGCCCCAGTGTYATGCAGGTGAGCACCTCTGGTCCCCTCCAGCCGGGCTGCTGTGTGACCACTCCCATCCTTCCCATGGGAGCACAGCTCTGCAGGGGCCCTGGGCTCAGCCACGGGGCTGGCAGGGCCAAGGGCAGTGACCCCTCTCTGTTTGCAGTCTGCCCGAGTGCAGGACTGTCCTGGTGTGGAAACCCAGCCGCAGAGCTTAGTGGTGATGGGTTATTGCCACAGCAAGAAAGAGCTACACCGTGTTGGGATGAAATACCGGTGTACCACTGTAAGTACCTGTGTACCTCTGTGACTGCACCGAGTGAGAACTCGGGTCTGTGGAGCTGCTGGGGTTAAAACCAGAACCGTGCCACGGGAGTGGTGAGTTGGTTCTGCTGCAGTTGCACGGGGGAGGCTCTGCCAGAGCAGCTGATCCAGGAGCTGCGTCTCTCCGGCAGTCGGCGTTTGTGACTGACACCTCTGCGATGGATGATTGTCATCTGCTATAAATGCTGACTTGTGCTCGGTCCCCACACCAAACCACTGAACTCACACGGGAGTCACATGCCAGAGCACGTCACTGGTGCTCCGTGTGACCTTTCCAGCTGCCCCAGGGCTCGGTCTGCGGACACGCAGCTGCCCCCGCTCCCGGGGCTCCCCCGCACCCGGCTCTTCCTCACCGCTCCGAGTGTGTCAGCCCGGAGCGCTGCCCGGCAGCCTTCAAAGGGCATCTYCTTAACTCAGCCTGACTGCAGCTGAAAAGAGCTACTAGCAGGGCAGTTCTCACATGGGAGCAGATTAAATCTGACAGCTGGGGCGGGGAGGAGAGCTGTTGAGTGGAAGTGATGGGAAGAGGTGTGATGGCCAGGAATTCTCACCCGGTGAGCCCAGCAGGAGCTTTCTGACTCAAAAGAAATGCTTACAACGGCTGCAGGGGGTATCAAATAAAGGAAAGCCGTGAGACGGATCAGCTTTCCATTCACCATTGTTGTTTTTCCGGTGCAAATGGCCCCCTTGGCCGCTCGGAGCAGGCTGGCAGGGACTGGGCTTTGGACACCTGCAAGCAGGTGAGTCTTGAGGGACTGGGGCATCCTGTGTGCTCTGGCATTCTTTCTCTGCCAGCCTTCAGATGGGCTGTCCCTGCAGTTGCCAGGAGTTCGTTACAGTTTCAGTTGATCAGTATGGACCTCRAGGTGAATTTCTAGATGTTCTCGTGGTATTTGTGCTCCTGGCCTACTCATGATATGCCAAGAAAACACCAATGGTCAGTTTCTATTTTGCAGCTCTAAAATCAGCACCACCAGATTCAACCTCTCCTCGTATTTTTCTTTAGATATTTTTTTCATGACCCTACTGCTTTTTTTTTTTTTTTTTTTTTTTTTTGTCTACCATTAGAGATCTTTTAGTTAAAATAAATTATTAAAAGCATAACTGTCAGAATCAATTCCTGGAAACATGCTTTGATTTAGGGAATCCGAAGAAAGGTCTTTAATCCAAAAGTCTATCTGAATGTTCCCCCTCAGCTCCAGCTTTTCCTGCCTGACCATCACAGACAGGACAATGTCACAAGCCACCCAGTCCACTACTTCCCCCTCCTCCCCAATACTGTTTTATTAAAATTTTCTATTTGCAGCTGGCCAGTGAAGAGGAAGATGGGCCAGCACTTCTGCTGATGGGCCGTATGGAAAAGGYTTTTGTAGGAGAGAGCTAAGGAATCTGAACAGCTCTACAGAGATCCTGCAACATTGCCTCTCCCCTGGCAGTTACATCTGGAAAACAAAAAATGGAACGACCTGTGCTCCATTAGGTTGTGTCTGTTCCCTGTCTGGGGATGATCCCAAGGAGTGTGGAGCCCCTGCCATCCTCAGGGCAGGGGGTGGCTCCTGCTGATCCTGGGAGGTAGCCCTGGGTTTGCTGGCTCCCCTCCAAGCCTTGGCTAACACTGCTGATCACAGCAGCATGTGGTGCGACGGGTGTGGACTGGGGCGTTTTCAGATCTCGTTTAATTTCTGAGCCTTAACAGGATTTGTCAGGCCAAGCCATTTTCACCAAGCTGAGTGACAGTCACGGATGATATAGAGAAGGGCTCATTAGAGCAGCAAATTCAGAATTATGCAGAAAGCAGCAATAACTGGTCCCTTAAAATTCCCTTGGCGCTTTGACACCAAACAGTTCTTCTAATTGAATGTCGGAATGGAGCATTTTTGCTCATCTTTCCAAGCAGAAAATTATTAAATGCCCTCCAGCCAAGGCTGGRCAATTATTTTCTAGGCCCCAGTAATGCAAGAGCTCTCTCCCAGTGCAAGGACA
The DNA here is from genome assembly GCA_003546035.1 of Mixornis gularis. Lineage (NCBI taxonomy): Eukaryota > Metazoa > Chordata > Aves > Passeriformes > Timaliidae > Mixornis > Mixornis gularis. The sequence goes on from QVAJ01000442.1 coordinate 7,029, forward strand.
GAGTGTGGATTGCTCCGACAGCCTTCACTCCTTGTGTTGGCTGGGGGTGTCAGGTTTGTGTTTTCCTCAGCCCGACTGAAGATTTCTGAAGGCTGTTACAGAAAATGAGACACACTGGTGATGATGCTCCTGGCTCTCAGAAGTGCCCATGGGCATGCAAACCATGGCCAACTTCATCCCAAGGTCTGACAGAGGGGAAAGCACTCCCCTGGTGTTCAATACGCTGTTGGGCTGGGATTCATCATYACCTGCAGCTGAGGGTGGGGGGTTAACCTGTGTCAGGATCCTTCCCACTCCTGGTTTTAATAGCAAAAATCTTCAAGGTTAGTGTTTTACACACTGATTTCTATATACTGTGATAAGTCCTGAAATAGGTAGAAGACACATTTTACTTTGCCCAAATCTCTGTTCATGCCTCATGCTCACTGTTACAGACCTACAGCTCTCCCCAGAGAATGAAAAATCTGTTTATTAAAGGCCAAGCACAGTCTGCACTCTTTGTTGTCAGGGACTGCCCCTGCTCCCAGGAACCCTCTGCACCTCCTGGGTCACTAAATTTTCTGCAGTAATGGAAAAAGGATTTGCCTCTTGATGCAGGTGGGAGTTTAATGTCTTCCATCACTTCTGGTTTTCACTGGGCATGAATGGGAGAAAGAATTTTTGCATTTAGGCTCCACCTGGCATTTACAGCCCCTCTGTTTTTGTGACCTCAGGCACTCTGGGTGGGAGCAGGATGCCTAATGTAAACAAAGATTAATGGATGCTGATGAACTTCTTCACAAGGCAGACTATGAGGCAGCTGGACCACAAGTCCTGTTTGAATTTGGTCAGGTTGTCATGATGCTTGATTTGTCTTTACACATTAAACCTGGAAATCATAACAAACTTCCAATTACATTTCTATTTTCTACCAGCTGAGTAATATTTGAATTAATATTGAATATTCTATGTGTGTGCACCTTTCCATCATGGGCAGGATGACTCAACAAAGGACCAGCAATAAAATTGAGTGCTCTTCAGTTACTCATGTTCCGTCTCTATTTCCAGCAATGCAAGCCCCAGACTAATCACAAAAGAAAGGATTCTGTCTGTTTATTTCCCATTTTAAGTCAGACTGCTTGGCTTGTARCACCTCTTCTAATTTTTCATAATTTTCAACAAATGCAAACGAACATTAGAATAAGAAGAACGCCACCTGTCACCGCAAATCTCTTAAAAATCAGATCTGTGGTTCATTTTGGTTGAAGAACTCTCCCCTGAGATTTATTTGTCAGTCCCTTTCATAAGCTGGAGATGTGCCTATGAAAGGTGTACTTATGTGTAAGACTGTCTGTCAGGTCTTTGATGGCAATTTGACTGAAGTTTGTTGATTCAGAGAGCTGATAAATATATCACAATTATTTTACAAGATCTGCATGACATGTCATTACCGAACCAAGGAGAAAGGTGGAAACTGGAGCTTCATTTCTGTTGCCTGAAAGGCTAAAACCAAGGAACACCAACAATAATAGCAATTTTTGTTGAAGCACAGTTTCTTTTGCTTAAATACTTATTTGCTTAAATGCTTATTTCTATGATGCTTATTTTCTGAAAAAAACCTTAATCTTCACCAATATAAAATATTTGTTGGGCATTGGGTGAACYGGATCATTTCCCAGAGCATCTGGAAATAGTGAGAAATGCTTGAACCTTCCTGTGATGATTTGGATGYACTCTTGACACATTTTCTTTCAAGTAACTCTTTTGCCGTGTTACACTGCTGCTCACAGCCCAGAAGTTCCCAAACAAGAGGGTCTGTCTGGGACTCCGCTGATTTCCATGTGAAGAAAGGTGCTAATTAAGCTGCCGGTGCTTGTCCCGGCCCTACAGGCACACCCGGCAGAGAGACGCTGTCAGTGCCCCGTCATTTGGGTGACATAAATCGGTTCCATGTCACTCCCCACCCTGGGAGGTGGCACCTGAAGGGCTCTGGTGCCAGCTGCTCCCAGGGATAGGAGGAAYATGTACATTTCTAATTTTTATTTCTTCCTATGTCAGCACGGAAACCCAGGTGAAATGGCTTTACAGTTCAATGCCATTTTCCTCTTTGTTCCAGTGTTGCAGGAGTTGGGKTTTATTTTTGTCTAAAAGAGTTTGGGAAGCCAAGGACTGCACGGTAATTAGAGGCCCCATTTGGCTGCATTTAGACAGGTTGGAGGATGTAATTAGCTCTCGAGCCAGAATAAAGACRTACATCTCCAACTGTACTTCATCAAAAACATGACTTGGTCGCTAGTCAGTTTTGGGGTTTAATCTGAGGTTGTCTGCATAYTGCAATTTGAGTTTCTGCAGGGTGTGTGTGTACCACCCTGTCTCCCACCCCATTCCCTAAACTTTTTTAAATCTCAGTTTTTCCTTTTGACAGTCACACCCCAAATGTTCCCTGAGAACTGCAGGTGCCCGGATCAGCTTGGGTGGCATCCCTGGGGACRCCCAGGTGTGGTGCTTTTACACTGGCTGTTGGGTTTCCAAATTCTCCTTGACAAAGTCAGTGGGAGCAGAACTGGGGAAAGCTGAGTCCCTCAGAACATCCTTTCTGCCTTTTATTTTCAGTCATGGTTAACTGGGAATCTCATACATTAGGCAGCACTTGGAAACAGGCCAGAAGCAAATATAAAAATCCAACAAACTCTTCTCTTATTAGTGATTCTTTCTGCAATTCCTCTAACTCCAGGACTCCTGCCTGGCTCAGCCCCTCACCAACGCTCTGCAGTGCATGCCCAGCATCACTTTTCCACACTCCAGCGGGGATGTTTGCAGKGGACTCCAGACACAAACAGGAAAACCTTCCTTCCGGCCATGGTAAATAACATTACCTCATCTCTGACACTGTTCTTCCCCACGGTGCTTTATTGTCATGGGACGTGGGACACRTTGCCAAGAGGTTAAGGAGCTCAACCCAAGGTCTGAGAGCCCTGGAGAACAGGGGATCCACCCCATCCCTGCACTGCAGGGAACCTGAAGGCCGTAAGTGTCRAGTGTTGGGCCTGGCAGAGAGGGTCCATCCTTTCTGAAGCACTGACAGCAGGGGATTCACGTTCTCTGTGCTCCCCAGCAAGGTGCCCTCCAGTGAGGGACCAGAGCCTGGATCTGCTGTGGATCAGCTGCTCCACTTGCCAGGAAAACGCCCTGGGACGGCGGGAAGGCCAGGAGGAACCCTCTGGGATGGGGAGCAGTGACCAGGCAGCACAGGCTGCCCCACGTGTGTGACCTTCACCCAGGGACAGCTCACTGCTCACAAACCGGCTGTCACAACAGACCCCTCGGCAGCCCCACGGCCCAGGGCAGCAGGRAGGATTTCAGCCTAACAAAGACGTGTTTAATTGTTCCTAAAACGTTTGAAAGGCTATAAAAGTCTCTAGACAACATTGCTGTTTCAAATGCACCGCGAATGCCAAAAAAAGCCCTGGGAGGCTGGTTTGCTGTGCTCAAAGCTTTTCTGAAAAATCTTTCACTTTAAACATAATAAACCCCAAGCACTTCTGAATAAAACATGGGTATATAAGGCAGAAGGATGTACAAGTTTGCTAATATTCATGCTTACTCTATAACAAAGTATGTGCTCCTTTACGCAAATTCCTACCTCAGTGCAAGAGGGATCTGATGGAGAACAACATAAAAGAATAATACATAGACAGAGGGTTATTTTTATTAGAAATAACAGTTTAGGAAAATTATTATCCCTTTTATGAAATTAAAAATACTTGTAGCACTTCTCAAATTGAAATGTATTTTTTGTTAAAAGAGCATTTTAATAGAAATTTTGTCTGTTTGGACTTGAAAAAAATTAAGCTGTAATATTTCTAGTAGCCCATTTCCCACATTCGAAATCAAACATGCTTTTTTCACTAGAAAACTTCATTGCTGGTGGTGAAACAGCAATAAATTCATCTACAATACCTCACACTTCCCATGAAACCTCAAAACTGTAGTCACACTTTGAAAATTCATGGGTTCTTTAAAGCACTCTAAAAAAGAAAATTTCTATTGCTGATTTTTATTAAGCTAAAATGTCTATTTCCGTCACAAGAAATTCAAAGCATAACTAGTACAAAAGTGTGGTGATTTTTTTGTAGTATCATTTAATTTAAATGGTGTTGACTTAAAATCCTGCTGAGAAAGATTCTGATTTATTCTGGCTCTTTAAGTCTGTAACAGAAACAATCCTGGGATTGATGAGGATGAAGTGCATGTGAGAGAGGGAGTTACATACATTGTGGTTGTTTCTGGAAGGTTCATTCATTTACATGGAAAGGAAAATTCTATCAGGTTTGTTGTAAATACTGTTGTAAATAATTTTAATGTTATTGGAAATAATCCTTGCTGAACAACCCCTGGTTTATGGCTGTGCCTTCTTCTTCAGACACAAAGGAAATTAGTATCAACACAAAGTCTTAAATTTCTTTTATGAAGACAGGTGTTGTTGATTTATGTGTAATTCCCTATGAAATACTGGCTCGTGGTTCAAATTGAATCTAACATTATTTAGGACTAAGAATAGTTTAGAAATTTCTTGAAACTGAAGAGCCTAATAGGCACAGACAAAACAATATGCAAAGCAGGGAAAATGCATTGGGAAGCAACTGCAAATCAAATTATTTCAAGAAAACAAACAAATGCTGCTGGGAACATTTTGTGTTGCCAGAGATGACAGGAGAACTGCACAGAGCTTTAAAATGGGCAACTTAACAGGAATGTCCTGTGGCCTGCAGGGATGTGTCAGGGCTGGACAAGGAAAGAAGCAGAACARTGGACAGAGAACACCTCAGCTGCAGCCACTGGTGGGCTGCAGAAACACCTGAAACCACCAAATACTGTTCATATCTATGGCTAYGGCAGAAAAAAGAGGGGAAAATGGGGGGTAGACTAAAATCGTGTGTAAGTGAAGGACAGGATGAAGAAAGGGCTGTGGGTTACACACAGGGTTATCAGGTGTTGTACTGAACTTGGACAAACTGTCGAGCTGCTCTGAACATCTCCAAATGGACTGAAGGTAACAGCCTGGGACAGAGTACTCAGAAGGTTAAATATATTGGAAATCAAGGACAAAATTCCTAACAATGATGTCAGTGTACAAAAGCCTATTCCAGACAGATTCATTCTACTACAAGTGCTCGGCGACAGTCCCAGACTTGACTGTGCACACCCTGCACCTGTGGGTCTGCACGTTTGACCTCCCACTAATTCTCAAGCAACTGCTCCAGCCGATCCTTCCCCTTCCACTCTTTGTTGATAGCTCTGTGGGGTTGATCCCGGGCAGCAGAGCCGGGTGGGTGAGAGGTGGGTGCAGCACCCCCGGCCCCGTGTGCCCGCTGAGCAGCTCCGGAGGCAGGAGCTGGGAAGGCAGCGGGACAAGAGCGTGTGCTGCACCGCAGGGCAAGGGGAGAGGAGCCGCGGGTCAGCCCAGGACTGCCGGATCCTTGGGAAACGCCTCGGCAGCATCTGCTGAGCTGCTTCCCCTGATCACACATGCATGAATGCATTCGTCTGCCTGACAGTAACAACTCAGCGGCACGGAGACCCAAACACCGCACCTCCCTTTGCTCAGTCTGCTTCCCATTCCAAATGAAATGTGAATACCTCAGGATGAGAACGCGCTGCACTCCCACCTGTGCCTGACTCCCACGCCTTTCAGCGTGAGTCTATTCACAGCAACAGCCGTATGAAACATCCTGGGAGAATCTGACTCTGGATAGACTTACTCTCATGTGAACAGTTTGTGGAACYAAAAATTTGGGGTTGGATTAAGCTGAATTAACTACAGAGTTTCAATTTTACGTGTTGATTTTTTTTTTCAGAGAATGAACTCGAATTAATAAAAAAGATTAAAAACAGAAACATATTTGAGAGAAAAATAAGGTTTTTCTCCTGTTTTCTTGATGAAACTAAGAGAGTTTATTGCAGAGTTKTTGCTGCCCCTGGATATTTCCCTCRCACCTGTGCTGGAACACTGCTRTGATGRATGGCTGTTGTCCTGCCTAGGAGCAGCCACCCTGGCTAAGGACAGGGATTCCAGAGTGTGTGTCCATGGATGTGCTGCTCAATCTCCTTTTTTTTTCCACTTTATTTAGCAGTACTTTGTGAGACAGGAAATAGAAGATAAGGCCTAACCAGCAAACAGAATCTTGCTGGTTCATTGAAGGAAGTTCAGAAGCCACAACAGAGAAGGGCAAAAAAAYCAAAATAATTTTGCAGCTGCATCTGGGTGCACTGAAAGAGGAGAGATGGTATGGCCAAGTCCCCATCGGAAGGGAGGTGCAGGGAATGAGCCACAAAATTAACACAGCGCGGATCATTTTGGCAAAGAAGCCTACGAGGAAAAATTTTTGAGAGATGATGTTAAAGAGCAAGGGTGGGAATTAACTAATGCCTGGGGGTAAAAAGGACATGGAGAAAGCAGAGTCATGGCTGACTGAGAGGTTACAAAGGCAGGTCAGGAAAAGGACAGCGGGTGTGAGCCAGGAGCGGGAGAGGAGCAGGGACAAAGCAGGGGACTGAGGAGGCTGGGGGAGAAGCAGTGGGATTTGGGGCCCAGCTGAATGGAGAACAAGTCATTCAACAAAGGAAGTAGAAAAGATGATTAAGATATAAATCAGGATCCTTTGGGGATCTGAGCAAGAAGTAAAACAAAGAAAAGTCAATTCAAGGAAGTAAAGAAATGTGGGAGGCACAGAGCAGAGTGGGGCAGCCTGCAATTGCTCCACAACAGAGCACGCCACAGAAGCCTCACAGAAACACATTCAAAAATATATTTAATTAATCTGATTTCATATTAAGCTGAGAATATATTTCTCCATTTCATTTTACAATTTCCCCCCCCCAAATAGCCTAAAAGCACAGAGAACAGAACCTGAAGAGCTTTCACTTTGTGCAAGGTACCCGCTTAAGGGTGTGCTGAATGTGGCCAGGCGGAGGTAGGTGGATTACTCAGGATGGTTCTGCACAGTTCTCCTGCTCTCCACCCCTGCACAGGTCTGTGTTAATGTGTGAAACATTTGGATCACTGACAGGAATGTCATTCTCATGGTAATGGGAAGCGCAGAGAATGATCTTTCCAGAACTCAGTCAGCAGAGGTGGGACATGGAACTTTGCCCCCAGTTCCAGAGGCAGGTGGGAAGAAAGGTACCCACCAAACACTTGGACTTTGTACTGAGTACTTTAATCAGAATTTCAATTCAAGTAACAGATTAAAATGAAAGCACAAACATAGTAATAAAATCTAATGCATCATACATTTGCTGTAGGCTTTGAAAAGCATGAACTTTTTCCATTTTGAAAAGCCCATTGTGATGTCCCAGCATAGGCACTGCAGAAGGCAAATTCTGGAACATGGTTGTGGCAAGGAGGTGAAGGAAACAGACTGGAGGAAGTGTGAGGGTCCCTCATACCCAAAATGTTTGTTTTAGCACGATTTAGACAAGCTCGCAGCAATAAAATCAATGATCCTGTGGTGAACTAATGAGGAAAAGTGTGAGAAGATCTGACTAATAAAAAATGGAAATTGCATGTTGTGCGAAAAGCAGTTATCACTTCCAGATTGTGCAGGCTCTGCTTTTCTATTTATTAGTAGAATACATTAGTATACCACCACTACAAAATGCTGCAGTTTATTCCTCTCTCAAAAAGAAAGTTTAATATAACCTAGGCCTGAGTCCACCCTTGTTTTCCCTCCATCCACATCGCTACAGACAAGGTGATTTATAAGCAGATTCTCACACAGGAAACAGAAGAAATGGCTATAAAAGTTTGCCTTCCCCCTCATTTAACCCAGACCTGTTTGTGACTCTCGTGGCAGGTGCTGCGCTCAGAAACAGGTATGGCTGTGTAATTAATGTGAGTTAGTTATTCAACAGTATAAGTTTATCAAAGCAAAGAGGTGCAAACAACACTATCTCTTTCGTTATTTACCAGTCATTTCCTCAAGGAGAAAAGTCTTAACAACCAGAGATAAATGCACATAGATCTTTAGCTGACAATGTACATAAATGTGGTTATCTTTGTGAATTTTATATTACAGTATCTAAAGAGCACTGGGAAGCTAAGGCACATTAATGACCATTATTCAGATGGGTGCTGGTGACGCTGCTGTCACAGGTGCCTATGGGGCACTGGCTGGGGCCACACAGATCAGGCACATGTCAACAGCGCATCAGTCCTTAGCAACACTTGCTGCTCTCTGTGACATTTTAACTGGGCAGACARCAGCGCCATGCTCCGCTCCGGACCGCACCACGCCGAGCCCTCAGCGCGTCTGGCCCTCAGCGAGAGGGCGGGTACGAGGATCCTGGAGCACTGTGTTCCGATTGGTCCAACGTTCCCGCACTGCGCGGTGATTGGTGTGCCGTTCCCGCGCTGTGCGGTGATTGGTGTGCCATTCCCGCCCTGCGCGGTGATTGGTGTGCCGTTCCCGCCCTGCGCGGTGATTGGTGTGCCGTTCCCACCCTGCGCGGTGATTGGCGTGTTGTTCCCACCCTG
>QVAJ01000442.1:15858-64012 GCA_003546035.1 Mixornis gularis
GTGATTGGTGTGCCGTTCCCGCCCTGCGCGGTGATTGGCGTGTTGTTCCCGCCCTGCGCAGTGATTGGTGTGCCGTTCCCGCCCTGCACGGTGATTGGCGCTCTCCGCCGCCTCGGTGAAGGTTCGACGCGAGCAACGCGGGCTCTGAGGGGAGCAAAGATGGCGGCGGCAGCGTGAGGGGAGAGAGTCCAACACGGGGTGGAGGTGCACTGCTGCCCTCACCGTGAGCCCCCATGACCTTGACCTGCTCCCACAGCCATACAGCCCAGTTAACCTACATAAGCATGGCTGCCCCTCCTGTTTTTCTCTACAAGCACCTTCGTTTTCAACCTGTGTCTGGCTTCAGAGCGAGGCATGCCAGCTTGCACAGCCACCGAACTGTCGCAAAAAGTGAATGAGCTGTGAGGSGTGATACTCCCCTTCAGGTAAATAAATATTCTACGTGTCCTGTGATACACCAAAAAGTAACAGGGTTGTAATAACACAAGATACCTTGAGGTACTTAAAAGCTGACTAATTAAAATTATCTCAGCAGTCATACTGTATTTCCAATATCATGCAACATGTTTATTTCTTCCACTTCAGAGTGCAATACTAGATAAATTTTAAAATGTATTTATTTAAACATAGCCACAGACACAGAAAATTTGCACATTCTGCACTTCTAATGAGTTCCTCAGCTAAGTGCACTCTCATCCCACCACAATTTCTGTGTGTTCCCTTCTGTCGCCTGAATTACTGAGTAAAATATTTTAAAAAAGAGTAAGTTTAAGGAGTATATGAAAAAAAAGAGTAAAATCCGTATAGGGTAAATTGAGTAGCGGAGACACGAACTTGCCCATAAGGCTGTGACTCTCCCAATGTTCTCCTCAAGAGTTTCTGTAAATGAGCTTTTCTCACAGAATCACCGTAGCGGGTGAGGCTGAGGGTGAGACTCTGAGCTCAGGCTCCAGGTTTGCTGTGGCTGGGCTCCTGGGGGGCTGAGTGTGGGGAGCCATCTGTGTCTCCTGCAGGCASCTCGCTCACCAGCCCACAGCTGCAGAATGGAAAGCAGCAGAATTAATTCTGCAGGTGAACTTGCCAGGCATGAGGACAACTGGATTGTTTGGTCATCGTTTATGCTGTATGCTCTTCCTGTGCTCTTCCCATGCTTCTCTAGTGCTAGGCACCAAAAAGAGGAGAAATAACTGAGACATGTAGTTGAAGAAGAACAGGGAGAAATTAATTTTCTGACAAGTCTTTTATTTTCTCTTTTTTCTTTTTTTTTTTTAAGTTGCACAGTATTGTAGTGTCTGTGCTGTAAATGCTCTAGAAAACTATCCAAATTGAGAGGAAAAACTACTTAATGATTGCTTGGAAACACAAAACCCCACAACGATACAATCCATCCTGCGAGGGTAGCACCTGTGCATTTTTCAGCCACCTTCAGTGCTTCATTTTACATGTCTGCTGTAGATCTTGCACAACAAAATGTAAAAGCTGTGCTGGATTATGAGCTGTTGTATTTATAACATTATTTAGTACCATTTAGTTAGTAGAAGAAAATTATCCCCCTCTCAAAACCTCACTCSTTAGAAAGGAATACAATTAGTGAATGTTTATGCAGGGGTTCTAAAGTACATGACAAAGATTTTATCCCTTAAGTGTGAATGCMTACATGGAATCTGAATACGTTTCTGGGAAGGTTTTAATTGCACACTGATAACAGGGAGTCTTTGTGGCGACACTCGTTCATTGGATCATGATCAAAAAGCAAAGGAGTTGAATTATGTAGAGACCAACTTCCTCCTTGCTGTATTCCCTCTGCTGCTTTCAGGGCAATTATGATGCKTTTCTGCATTCCAGAATTTAGAGGAAAGAAGATGGGGGAGGGAAACAAAATCCTTTGGTAGTTTCGACTCACAAGAAATGAGGTTTTATTCACAGAGAGGTCTGGCTCCATTGCTGTTCAGAACCCAAACAATACCCAGCTCAGCAGCTGGAATGAACCGGGGGTAYTGGATCTGTGCAGAGGGATGTGGGGTCATGTGTGTCTGAACTGGCCRTGCTGATTGTTATTTTCAGCTTTGTGATTGTGGTTCAGTAGCAAAATACGTGCTGGAGTCAAGGTGCACGGCTACCCAAAGTCTTGCAAACCCCACTAATGGCCTACAGAGCATTGGTGGATCTGAGTCACTTAAATTTGGTCTTCTTCTTGAGGCTTCTGAACTGTGGGAGATAAGCTGATCTGTTATTTCAGATCGATGGYGAGATACTAAAAAAGCCATTGTTTAGGCTGGCAGCTTTATAAATGGCTGTGGGAACTCTTAACCTGATTCTCCTGCCTGTGCTGGTAGAGACTGGTACTGGTACYGAATGCTACTGGATGTCTTGTGGCCTTGGGAATGCGACTGTGGACAGTTTTTTTTGACCTATAAATTTACCACGTCCTTAGACATAAAGTTTTTCTAAGTTCATTCCATTCTTAAGCCTGTTTTACCCATCCTTGGTSTGATCTATTGTTATCCAGGTTGAGGATTTGTTCTAAGCAGCATTGCACACCCGAGCATGAGACAGAAGGAGTGGGCAGGGCACCTTTTCCTTAAAGCTGGGGATCCCTCCAGCAGGCTCTGGCCCTGGTCTGTGAGGAGTCAGATCTTTGCCATTTGTCCCAGAGCCCCCAGGCTGTCAGACACTGAGCACCCTTTCATCCTCCCTGAGACTTCAGAGTGCTGCTCAGAACTGGGCAGAAAGAGGCTTTGAGCTGGATCTGTAACTGAAGCAGATCTATTAGGGTGCCCTGCCTCGTCTTTTCAAAGCGTGTTGTTTGAAACTTTACAGCAAACAGATGTGTTCAGGTAGAGCAGGGTCTCGTGGAATTATTGCAGCTCTTTTTAGCTATCCATAAATGCACCTTCCTAGAATTTCATTTGAGAGGTAAATCAAACACTACCTCATCTCCTGTTACGCGTAGTTCAAAAATATTCAAGGTTCTCAAAGCACTGGAAGTGAATTGTGTTATTACAAACTTGGCCTTAGCGTTTTTGACGTGGCCTGCAGATTTCTTCCTCTATATCTGGAGGAGCTGAGAAAACTGTGATCAAAAAGCCAAACCTGGAGYTGCGTTCTGCCGAAGGATTGTCGGGGTTAAAAGCTTGATCTGCTTTGGTGTCCGTTTACAGTGCTGTCGGCAGCAGTGCTGGCTGCTGTGGTGGAAGGGCAGCACTGATTAGAGGTGAGGTGTCAGGGGTTTGGCCATGGACACCCAGCCCCACAGCCAGCCCGGTGTGTGCTGGGGGTCAGGGACTCAACCAGGGTCCCCTCCATGGACCCTCACACTTCTGCCTAGCAAGGTGCATTGGGGTTTCTGTTCAAACCAGCAGCACTGGACAGCTGTCTGAGTATTCCGGGCTGGAATATTCTGATGGAAATACAGTGTTTCTATGTGAGTTGGTAAAAATGTAAGGCAGCCGTGTTGTCTGAGGTGGAGGTGAGGTGTGTGAAGGTCTGGGTTCAGCCCCTCTTGGGTTTCATCTGTGAGATTCCTGGATAATATGGAACAGAGGAAAGTTGCAGTTAAAAATAATCAGGCTTGATCTTGAAGGTGTCAGGAAAGGAAGTGCCTTACAATGCCACAGGACTTGGGTTCTTTAAAAACCCTGTTAAATAACATTTTTGGAATTTCAGCTGTCTGATAGGGATATCAATTAACTCCAGCCTCACACTGGCTGGAGTCAGTGGCTACTGAATAGCAACCATCAGCTGCAGGCAGGCTTGAGGTCTAGCAAAGTATTCAAGAACTCCTGAAGCTGGTAGTGAAGAAAAAAAAAGGAGAGAGAAGGATCTGGGATCTCTTACTTACAGGAAATTGGGAAAAGCATRCTTCTCACTGAGAAGCCAAGAAGCACACATGCACATGCATCTTCTTCCTGCTGAATTTTCTTGGCGTTTCCAATCCAGGGGAAGTTCTAGAAAACATTCTAAGAAACATTTGACTCCAGTTCAGATTCAGTTTCCCTCAAGCAGAAAATGCTGCTTTTCTGCCAGATGTGTGGCCAGAGTCACACCAGGAGCTAAGACAGGGAAGCTCCTGCTGGTGATGTTTGCTCAGTGTTGCCATCACTGCCCAGTCTCAGTCTAAAGCYGTGATGGGCAGGAGCCAATGGCAGCACCATGTCCTGGGCAGAAGGTTTTGCCCTGAAAGGGAATGTTTGCACCTTTGCGCTGAGCCACTTCCTTCTCAAAACCTCAATCTGCGTCTTTTAAGGATTACAAGGTTCCATGTAGCAAAACATAAAGCTCTTGTTGCTGTTTCTACCAGGGGTGTTGTTTTTCTTTGGAGGCTTTGCAGATCTCTGTGAGACTCCAAGTTCCCTCTGAAAGTTGGAGCTGTTTGGCAGGGGTTGCTAAGGTGATTTGGTGGGAAGGAGATGCACTGGTAATTTGCTGTTAAGTTGTTTACAGGAGAATATGAATAAAATTTTACCGCCTGAGCAAGGCAAGTGTCTGTGTCTGAGAGTATTCCAGAAAGGCTTCACAGAGAAGAAAATAACTGTACAAATGCCCAATTTGTTGCCCCCAAGGACGATAAAATGCCATGTCTGCAGGGTAGAGGCAGAAACATGTCACCTTTTCATCATTTCAACTGGAATGTGAAACATTTTCATTTTGCTCCCCTTTCTTTGATTTTTAAATGTACTTCTGTATGTGAATGATTTGTSAAGTGTTTACTGGGGAATATTTAGTGTTCCAAAGTAGATATTACACTGAGTCATCACAATTAGTTTTAAAGCTATGAACAAACCCTGCTGCCCCCATGCAGCTTTCCTCCCAGGAAAACAAGAAAGCACGACAAGTCTTTGGTGGAGGAGAAAATCCTTCTTGACTCCAAATATCAGGGCTGCATTATTCCTAGGATACAGCAACTCCCCGTGGGGTACCAGCATGTGCTCAGCATCCTGCCTTTTCCAGTGTTCAGTCTGYCATGTTTTAGAAGGAAATAAACTTATGGCTCATGGGGGGAAGGTTTGAAGAACAAATAGCCTTAAAGYCTAGAGCCAATGCAAGGGATGTCTCAGGTGTGTAAATTCTAGAGGGGAGCTGTGGCAGGAAGGAATAGTTTGCTGCTGTGTCATCTCGGTTTTACCTGCAATCTTCATTTCCTTCTGTAGAACTATTATTTCAGGATAYTGACAGTGGATGATTAGGTGTGGTTCTTCAGCTGGGCTTTCTGACCAGGCAGAAGATACAGGTCATKTCCCTGGGTAGATCTGTTGACTGAACCTGTAAAGAAACAGTTGGAGAATTGTGGATGAATTTTTCCACATATTAAGGACAAACTTGAGCAGTGGCTGGAGCTGTGGGGTTTGCAGCCCTGGACTCTGACTGAGAGCTTGTCAAAGCCAATGGGACTGGTCATTGAATGGACTCAGTCCGGGCTCTCATCCAGGTGTGCAATCACAGGGGTTTGCCTTGTRACACAGTGATGGCTTTTGCTAACCCAGAAGACCTGGCTCCAAGTAAAAACACTCAAAATAAACACCATGAAATATTTACTGACTTCTGCACAGCAAGTCTGAGCCATCTGAAAACCTGTCAGAATTCAGACATTGCTGAATCTCCTGAGTCTGCCCTGCATTTACCCTACCTGCAGCCTCTGTAATTAGATACATTTCCAAATCTTATTATTTCCTCTTTTCTGTTTCCTTTCATATTCTCTTAGTTTGTCTTGCTCTATTACTCTCAGTTTTAATACAGCTTTGAAAGACAAAGGCATTGCCACGTCTAAGCCTTGACTTTCTGGACATCAGATTGATTTCTCCCAGTGTTCTGGGCACAGTGGTGATATTTAGAGTTTTAATAAAGAGGTGAAGAAAGGGAAAAATAACTCAGTGCTTTTCTGATGAGGAATGCAGATGCTGTGAGTTTGCAGGTGAGGTATTAATAAACCCTTTACTGAAGCAAAAATATTTCTGTTTGTATCTTTTTGTGCAAATTCTTACCAAGGAGAGGAATGGAGAGGGCAAGGGAGAATTTTACAGCTTCTTCAGTTGCTTTATGATTACTAAGATATCCTTTTTGTTCTTCCAAGCAGAAGAAGCTGTTGTTTATTTTTTTCTTTTTCAATGTAAAGGTAAAAAGCTTCACATCTTGCATTCTGTGAGTTTCTGTAGCTGTTGTAGGAGCGTGCCTGGTGAAAGGAAAGCTGCTTTAGACAATTGCTGTGGCAGTCGGACTCTAGAGCAGAGAAGGATGGCTTTGGAAAATGACTGGCATTTGTGTAAATAGYAAAGCTCTAATTTCTTCACTGAACAAAAATCCTCCCGAGAAAAGCTTCTTCCAAATTTTAGGCATTTGARTGAAATACAATCTAAAAATTCAAATGTTGTTTGGCAAGTTCCATTTGTATTCTGCAGAGAGCTCTGCATACATGCAGGTCTCATTCTGAAGGTAATGTAGCTTTTTTCTCACATAGTAACTAAAAAAGCAGCAATTAACTCCATCTGTTTGCACCAGAAAAGGCAACGTAAATGAGATTTCAAAGGTGCCAAAATGAGATTGAGAGGAGGTTTCCATTGGTTTTACCTGGTTCCGGGACACTGCTGCTCCAGTCTTGCCAAAGATATCACTGGAAATGTTTTATTGATAAAAATAGTCCTGTCTTGCATGTGTTGTTCCAAGGACACGCCTGCCATTTTCTGGCACTGCTCTGAATTTGAATTATAAAGAGCAGCACAAAAGCTGATGGAAACAAGTTCCTTTAAGAACAACAATTCCTTATCCACCGCGCATTGGTTTTGGAGGTTGTTTTTTTGTTTGTTTGTTGGCTTTAAACATGAATTGTTCTGCTTTCTTGTTTCAAATAAAGAGAGTTTTGCCGCGGTGAAGCAAAGAGCAGGAGCAGAGTGTGGTGTGGGCAGCGAGTGCTGCACAGGGCAGCCCCCGGTCCCTGGGCAGGAGCTGCTGTCCCCACAGTGGCCGGGCTCTGGGGGGGACAGCTCAGGGGTCAGGTCCTTCGGGGGCAGAAATCCTTCCCTTCCTTCTTCCACAGGTACTGAAAGTTGTGGTGACATTGTAATGGAATCACACTCTTCTGTTCCAACRAAACAACACCCCAGTCCTGTTCATTGAGTAATTTAAACATCATCATTTTCACAGGCTACTCTTTCAGATATTGGTTTTCATTCTGATTTTTCTGTGATCATATGCTATTAAAAGAAATCATGCAAATAATCTAAGAATGAACAAGCTAAGTTACCAGGACACTTCGACTTACCATAGAGAAATTCAAAATGCCACTGTAATTTTCTTTTTCAGGTCCACATATTAAAAGCCTTTCTTTTAAGACACCTTTGACTAAATCAGATTAGGAAGGTTATTAAAACTGTCCAGTTTCTTGAGAAGATGCTCTATACCATATTCTTGCTAAGAATTTTTATACATACTATTGAGATAATAAAATAATTTTCACCCTTTTTGATAATCAGAAGTTTATGTATCAGTCAGACATTAGTAAATGGTGCTCAGCAATGCATTCAGACTGTTCAGAATCCTGTAGGGCTCATTCTCCTTATGCAGGACAGTAAATACTGTGTCAAAGAACAGAGTAATCCAGAAATTCCAGCTGCATGCTGAAGGAGTTTGGGTTAGAGAGTGGATGTGGGGGAGCTTTTCTGTCTCCTAATGCACTTYGGTAGCTGAAGCAGATTAATGGAGCCAAACTCCAGTGCTCTCAATTCTGTTCCTGTGTTAGTGGAATGTAAAAGCCGTGTGTAGATGCACACTGGAAGTTCTGAAGGATGGGGGTTACCATGGATACACTCAAGCAACCAGACTGATGTGAATGCAAAGCTCTGATTTMTCTCTGCTTGCAGGAGGATTTGTTCTGATAAGAAACTTGTGCTGCCGCTGTTTCTCCTGCCCCTCTCACTTGTTACTGGGGCAGTACAACTCTTGGATGCTGTGTGTGATGCTGAGGGACAATTCTGATCGTGTTGCTCTATRTCTGCTGCCCATGGCTGGGATTCTCACACACCAGGGACACTTCACCTAAGTGTTATTTCAAAAATGATAGAAATCATTAATTTTGGGTGCTGCAAATTCCTAATGTTGTGAGAACCCCCCTTGTTTTCAGACTGTAAGTATACATGTGTGTGCCTGTCCTTCCAGTGCAGGGAGAGRGGTGTTTGTGGTGGAAAAACATCTCTGTAGAGTAGATAATGGGGATGGAAATAAGCTAGAGGGAAAAATACCAGAAAGCTTGTTGAGTTCATGGCTGGTGTTTTTGTTGAGAGTGGGAGTCCCAAAGGGGCTTGACAGGAGGAAATACTTCAGAGTGTGCAGAGAATCGGTATTGTGAGCAAAAAGGCTTCCAAAGTTTGTGGGAAGAGGATTTGGTCTCTGAACTCCTGCTGTAGTTCTGAAAACTTGTCCTGTCGCCACTGCTTGCCTTGCTCTCGTGTAAGCTGCAGTGCCGAGGGAGAAGGGCTCTCCTCTCTTCCTGCCCTGTTGTCTGTCCAGCTGCTGAATGCCCTGAGAGCAGAGTCTCCGGCTGCCCTGCCCGAAGCCGGGACACACGGGAGGAGTGCGGAGAAGCCGCGGCGGGAGGCTCCCAGCGCCAGGCCGTTCCCGCACGGACGGGGCGGGTTTTTGCTGCTGCTGTGACCGAGCAGCATCGCGGGGAGCAGCCCCACGCCCCGATCTCGGSATGCCCCGATGGCCCCTGGCACACGGAGTTCTGTGTCCTCTAACACATCGAGGGATTTACAGTTCAGGGGGCAGCCAGCTCTTCATTTAAATGCTGTTTCAGTGATACAAGAACTGATGTCTGAATTGAATAATTGACCCCAAACTGTAGCACATGAAAGAGAGTTACTAAAGTACACTGGCTGATGTTGATAGTTACTACTATCACTACTGCTACTTCTGGAAGTATTTCTTCTTGACCCAGCAAAAAGTTGGTGAAGTCCTGTTGTTCCTCACCATAATTATGGATTTCTCTTAGTTCAACTGATACTAACTTGGCTGCTGTACACTGAATAGCCAGGTCCTTGTGCTTCACATTTCTGCTGTTGGCCTGTGCGTCTGTACTCATTAAAATATAAATAACATAACAGAAGTAGTTTGATGGTGGAAGACCTGTGTGTTAGCCCTCATGGGGAGASAGGGGGAACACAGGAAAAACCCTGTGTCCACTTGTATCCCTGCCAAGGAGATGGTATTAACATTATTTCAAATGTAATAGCGCAGAGCTGGAATGTTTCCCCTGGTAAATGTCTTTGGGAAGATGCTGCTATGAAGTAAATTCTTGAGCAGTGGATTGGTTATTATGAAAAATACTTTTCCATAAGGACCCATAATTTTAGAAAGCACTATCCCCGAGAATAATAATGCACCGTGATTGGTAAATGATTTCCTTTTAACTCTCAGTATTCAGATCTTATTTTGTGAAATTACAAAAAGTTTCCAGTTAATTTTTCCCTTTCAGACCCCAACTAGATGTCAATGGAAAGCTGGATTAAGGTGCTGATTAGAGCAGTAATGTGCAGTTAGGATCAATGCTTCTTCGTAAGCTATGAGTGAAAATAGACGAGTGTTGCTGTTTTCTGCTTTCATTAATGAGCTGTTTATCTCAGTCTCYGTGCTGCAGGACTCAGGTGGAGCTGTCGTTTCTGTCTGCTCCTCAGAACTGCTGAACACAATGGGAATGTGTGATTAAGGACAGGCTAAGGAGGAGCAATGTGCTTGTACCTATCCTGGCTTGGGGCAGTCTGTGTTGGTAAGGCTGCCGTCAGGATTTACRAGTTTTAGGGACTTGGATATTTGACTCCCTAGAAACCAAGTATATGTCATAATTRGGTATGAATGTTTCTTCTGAAAAATCACTGAAAACAGCTGAATGTCCCAGATGAAATTGTAATAAAGCCTGGAGCATCAGTTTATAGAGTCAGCTGCCTATGGAGACACTTCTGACAGACTTCCAGCTATGAGTGGTGTGCTAAAGCTCTAAACCCCAACRATTTTTTCCATTTTGTAATGTTTTGGATTTTCTCACTCCCACTAAATTTCCTTCTTGGAATTCAACTTACTCACCATGTAGTTCTTCGACTTCCTCAAAGTATTTTCTACTACCAGTTTCCCTCGAAAATCTGCAAATTTTTAAATTTTTTATGGTCTTGTGGAATGTGCAACCTGCATTTGTTTCATATTTGCTGGTTTCACAAAAAAAAAAAAAAATGTTTGCAGTGGGAAATAAGATTTTATATGGCTTTAAATTGATTGCAAGATTCTAAATTCCTGAGTGCAAAGAAAAGTGAATCAATCTTTCAGTTCGCTCCTGAAGGGCGATAAGTTTCTAGATAAAGCTTTTGGAGAATAATATAAAAAATTAGAAATGGGCAAGACCAACCTCATACCGAATCCCTAAAAAGAACAGATACCATTTGCYCCTTGCATAGTTCCTACTGCCTGGSTAGATCAGTGCACAAGTGTTTTATAGTGGAAAAGCTCAGCTGGGAGGGTATAAACTGTGAAGGGACAGGAAAATGAGATGTGTGGGTACATGCAGGTGCTGCTGACAGCCTGGCAGTGGCATGTGCTGGAAAGATCTTGGGTTAAAAACCAGATGTGTGTAGTTTTTGCCGTGTTTTYACAGGACGGTTGTGCCTATTTACCCAGACAGACACTGAGGATCAGAATMTTTCCAATTCAAGGACCCGTGGCCAAAGCAGCCCAGAGGTCCTGAATCCCTTGATTTAATTGATTCCTCTCTTGCTTCASATCTCGGTGACTTACTCCTCTCCGGGCCGTGCTGTGTGGTTGTTGTTATGACAACTGTGCAGTTTGCTCTGAACATTGCTTTACCTCTTGAGTGTTGACATCTGGGACGCCTTGAGAAAAGGTGACATCCTTATCTAGGTGATAATCCTTATCAGTTGGCTTATCCCGAACTGTGCTGGCCCTCGCGCAGACACACTGTCTCCAAACTCTCTTGTGCTTTAAACAAGTTCTCTTCATGTGCAATGTGAATGTCTGAGAGGTCTATTAAGGCACAATGAGAATGCTGTTTAGTAGCAACTTGGGCTTTCTGTGCTTTTATGAGACCAGAATAGATAAGAGCCCAAATCCATGCCTCAGGTTATTCTGAAATTGTTTCCCTGTGTGGACAAGCACTYCATATTGAGGCAAGTTGCAGGATTGGCAGTTTTCATGGCCTTGAGCRGCTGCCAAAGCATGAAGGAGCTAAAACGTATCAACCTGTTGCAGAAAGCTGGAGAGAAGCTCATCCTTCACTTACTTCATTCCATGTTTCCTGGGRTTTGCTGATGGTGTTGGCTGTGTCACAGTGGTTTACAGCTTTCAGGCATGCTACTAGAGACAAACATTTATCCAGCAGGATTCTGTCTTGTGCCTTATCCTCTTCTGCAGTCATGGCTTGGGGAATGGGTGGCAAAAACCCCACAGTGAGTGCGCAGGTTGGCCCCATCTGAGATAATGAAATTTGTCTTCCTGGGTCATCAGACTTGATTAGAAATATTTTGATTTATGCTCAGAAAAGCTGGTGACACCTTCAGAACCCTTTTTTCCTGTTTCCATTGTAGCTGCTGTAGTGAGCTGCCTTCCCTCTGCCCAGGCCCAGCAGGCAGGYTAGAGCTGCTCTGCTGTAGCCTTGCACATGAACACCCGCCACAGGAAGGAGAGAGGGTGAAACGCTGGTAGGAGGGAGGGCAAGGAGACAGAATTCTTTCCTAGGAAGGGATTTTTAGTAGATCTCAAGATTGCATTTAGAAGAAAYCTGGTGTCATGGTCCTCTGTGAGAGGCTGAGACACATCCCAGGGTGATCCTGGAGCAGTTTCCAGACTCAGCAMGAGTCAGCAGCTGTTGGAGCSGTTCTCTGCTCACACCCTGGGCTCKTAAGGCAGGAGCTGMRCCCCAGGCAGGGCKGTTACACACCATGATGCTGAACCTCCAGCACAGGGGTTTGATGTGGAAAGATGGCAAATGCACTTTACAGCTCTGAATACCTTCCTGAAAAGAAGTGAAATGAGCAATTGTTGTCATTTCGAAAAGCAAAATGGAAACAGGTTGTTAAATATTTGCATTAGGTGCAGACCTAGTGCTGYTCCATTCCAGAAGAGTCTTACTCTCTGTCATTGCTCTGCAGGCCAGGCCAGGCCTCTCAGTAACAATTCTGAGCAATGCTGAATCACCATCCAAAGAATTAGAAAGTGTCATGATCTAATCATGATCTTAACAAGCTGCTATATATCTGCAAACAGAAGAAGAAACCACAGAAGTATTAGTTTGGAATGTTTTTCAGATGAAAGACATTGCCATTTGCTTGAACACAAATTATTACAAATTCTGAAGCAATAAAGAAGAAATTAATTGGGTTTGTAATCTTTTTATTTTCCTCTGTCAATTAAAATTTGTTCTATTGTATTGCTCAGTGTCTAACTAATTGYATTTCTTGGGGGGATAAGAAAAGAATCAGTGAAGAGAATATGGGGAAAGGCACAACATAGTTTCATCTATTCCGATTCTGAGACCCTCTCCTGAATCTCAGGGAAAATGAGGAGATCTTTTTCCCACCTTTGTGCCTGCTTTAAGGGCCTGAGACAAATTCTGCAAAATTAAAATTAACTATTTTCCACAGCTTTGGTAGTCTTGGAGTCACATTCTTGTAAAACCTGAACTTTTCTTACAGCTTCCAAGAGGTGCCCCAACAGTGAAGGGAGTGTGTTCAAAGCTAACTSTTCTAAAACTGACCTGGGTAACAGGAATAAAACCAACAATCTCATCCTGATTTTTGTTTGTATTTTCTCTATTCCCCCCCACACACACACTTCCCCTATGAATGTGTAAAGTCATAAGCAATTTTGGGACTCAAGAATTGAAAATTCATTTGAATTTATGATTAGCCAGTTGTGGAAAAAATTAAAATCTAACAGGAGACAAAATAATTTCTGTTGGTATGAGTGCATATGGCTTGTTTCTCACTTCTCAGCCACTGTAAACTCTTTGTGGAAGTATTTTCCACTTCTCTATTTTGAATTGCAGTAAAATGGAAAATATTTGAAATATGTCTTATTTTCAGCAACTCCTATTATAAGCAGAAAAAGGGGAAATAAAACTTCTTGAGCAAGAAAGACTCGGAAGAACTGACCACGCCTGCCACTGATTATCTTTCTTTTTCAGAACAGAACTAAATTCTTATTTCCCAGAAGACTTAAAGCCTTTTTACATGACCTTTATGTTGTGTTTTATGAAAGTCAATGGACTTTACTTTTATTGAAGCCCTACTTTTTTATCTCTTTAGGGAAAAAAACCAACCAAAAAACCCCACCCGCCAGTGGCTCTCCTTCTATCATAAAGGAGTCTAATTCTGAAATTTAAGTTTATAAATGTGCTTAATAGTGGAGCAAATTGATAATTTAACTTAAATTTCTGTGGACAAGCTCTTCCATCTTATGTGTAAAACTGGGGAGATTTTTTTAAGGAAACAATAYGAAGATGCACCTTAAAACTTCCTTCATCATTTGAGTTCTCCAGTAGCAGGATTCTGGGGCTTTTATCTTTGGAGAATAATATAAGAGAGTAAAATGAATATTTTTATTGTTTAACGCTATTTTAAAATTTGCTTTCTGGCATCAGTTAAATATGCTGTGTGTTTGTCTTTTAAGCTCAAATACTTTATATTGTTTTGTTCAGCTTCTTATAACAAGGCTTTGCCTCCTGCAGACATCTTCCCAGGTCACTCTGGCACAGGAGCATTTGCTCTCTGGGATCTCAAGGTGTCCTTCTCTCCTGAATTTTCTGATTTGAAAGKGACTGTCAGATAGATTTTGCCAAAGGTTTGTGGCTCTCCACAGAATTAATCTGGAAAGAGAAACTTTCTCTGGAGTCTTCTTCTAGAAAAAACATTAACAGAAGTTATTTATTGTTTTCTAATCCAACAAGAAGGACCTGTAGCAGGGAACTGACCTTGAATGTGCTTTCCTGATACTTGATTTATTTATTTTATTCTTAATTACTCAGGCGTGTTTTTTTTATTTCTAAACCAGCATGTCCTATCATGTGAAAGTGATTTGAATTATTAATCAATTTTTAAAATTACAGTATTAAGAACGACCACTGGTTTTAATACACACAAAAATGCTAATTTCATAGTAAACATGCAAACGTACCTTGGGCCAAAGTTCTTGCTGTCGGGTAGGGTGGCTGTGTGGCCAGATGCAGGGAAGAACAGGCCCTCAGTCATCTTGTACAGAATGAAATTCAGATCTAGGGAAGGCAGTTTGYGAGGGCTGCTTCTGAGGGAGAGACCCTGCCTTCTCCAGGGTCACAGCAATGTTCACAGCCCTTGGAGCTGGCACTAAACTSCTCCCAGGGTGTGTGAGCTGCCAGGAAAAGCTGTTTGACCAGGCCATTGCTGTTCCTTGGTAAAAGCCAGAGAGTGTCCTTGGGGAGCTCTGTCCTGACTGGCCTGTGTGCTCCTGGTGGGTTCTCCTGCCCGACTGGCACCCACCCACAGTGTCCCTCTGCACTGACCTGCAGCTGGGCCCCAGGCTGCCCCCTCCATCAGAGCTGGGGACACAGAGCTGCAGGTGTCCCCTGAGCTCCTGCAGGTGACTGTGTGTGTACCTGGAGGTGACACTGTCTCTGTACACACAGGTGGTCAGTCAGGCATCCTGGCTGCAGCCGTGGGCACTGAGTGCTGGACTATGAGCGTTCCCTTCCCTGGCCAGCTTTGTCATGGTCACCAAAAGCCAGGGGACTTCTGCTTTCRTTGCCCCTCAACAAACCTGTTGCAGTCCCTGGCAGTGCCCCTGGCCCTGGTGGGAGGTGTGCTGTGGGACAGCTGGCATTGCTGCCATCCCAGGGACTTTCCCAGGCCCCACGCTGAGCCTGGCAGGTGGCCCTGGCACAGGTGGTGTCACCAGCCCAGCCAGGATRAGTTTTTCTGGCAAGCGTGGCCGTGGGGAATGTCTGTGGGCTGCTGGACAATAGCACAGGGCTTGTATTGGACCACTGGGTTGAAAATGTGTGAGAGAGCAGCCTGTGCTGCAGCAGAGATCAGTATGCTGGGTAGATTGTAGCTTGCAGTTAAAAAAGGAATTTGATATAAAAAAGAATAATATAAATTTCACTGTACAAAGCAAATCTGAATGCAATCCCAACTCATTGCAGATGTGCTGTTACTGACTGCTCAAAAGTGGGAAATGTGCATTTGAAAGTGATGCTTGGATTTGGTATAAACTGTTTATGAACTGCTCTGCTTGTTTTATAGTAAAATCTATTTAACCTCATAATGCACAATGTTACAATACTCATTTTCAAAGAGAAAAAGCTGCTCAGCTTTCCTTTTGCATTTTCTTGGATTGTTTGAGGAACTGTAGCATGTGCCCTTCTCTGCAGTCTGTCAATCTATTCTAAAGTCATTGGGTGCTCCAAATGGTATAGGGATTGATTCAGCACAAAACTATTTTGGGGGTTAAAATAAGGAGGAGCTGAAATCACTGAGAGGCAGGAAAAGCAGAAAGGTTGTGGGCCAAGGCTGCCTTCCTAGTTGTAAGGGACTCCAGACATGTCACTCTGGCAGATTTCCTGAAGGCTGCTTGGCCCCAAAGCTCACAGATCCTGAAGGAAACACAAAATAGCACCAACTGCTTTACCATTACCTTTGGGAGTGTGGTGACTCCCTCAGCCCCAGCCCACCTGAGTGTTCTCAGTCTGACCTTGCGTGGGCCTTATTTGTCTGCTTACAAATGCACTGATTGTGTTTTTCAGCTTCACCTGCCACTCGGAAGACCCATTGTATCCAGTTCTCCTCTGGGTTTGGAGGTGAAGGTGCAATTTCTGACCCTGTGTGGGAGAAATCAAACTGACGTGGAGTTTCATTTAATGAACACATGGTGAGTTTCCTGCTGAGTAACTCTGTGTTAACAAACAGTTGCTTAACCTCATTTCTGAGCTCTGTATTCCAAGCATCCTGTGATTCAGCGGAGAAAAACTTTGTTGTATGTTCTTCCTTGCTAATTGAATTTCTGAACTTCACATATTTAATATCCTATGTGAAGGAAGGGTCAAAAAACCTTACCTTCTGATACCAGCTGTGTACTAAATTAGAGAAACTAAAGCAATATGATAGTCATGTAGTGGAAAAAAAAATAAGGATAACAGGAGCCTTGGAGAGACGAAAAGCTGTGTTACTTTTAGCAGCATATGGATGACCAGCAAGGCAAAATAYRGAATATTTCCTTTGCTAATAACATATTTTGGAAAAGCCTAAGCATCCTACAGAAATTAAGAGAAGATCCTTAAAGTTGAGGTGGATTTGGCTGGTGGAAAGGTCAGTTGCAATTTAGTCTGGGCTCTAGGAAAGTGATGGATGAGATTAGAAACTTTTCTGATACATTTATGGATGAAAAAGTGAAAATGTGAACAAGGGGAACATAAACATTGGCTTTCCCAGTTCCAGAGCTGCAGCCTGTGTGCTGGATGTGTGTGCTGGATGTGTGAGGATCCTGTTGGCAGGTGTCCTGGCCAGGTAAGATGAACCTTGTCTCCTCCATGGCTGGCATTTCCGAGGCACCCAGCACTCGGGGAAGTTGAACACTCAGACCAGCTTCCAGGAAGTAAATGTAGAAATAGAGTTCTGTATCTCACTCTGGGAACAGGTGATTGCAGCCCCTGCCAACCTCTCAGCAATGAGCTTTTTTCTGGAGGATTAGCTGCCAGTCCTTGTTTCAGTTTTAATCTGACTCTGCTGAAAATGTCCAGGTGCAGAGGCCAGCCCTGAGGGATGGTGGTTATGTTATTCTGACTGGCAGTCTCTAGTTGTTTTCGGAATTCACAATTTGTGACAAAGAAGAATGAACAATGTCCACTAAAACAATTAGAAGTATGTAATGATGGTCTATAGTTAAGTCATGATCTCTTTTTAAAGAACTCATAAGAGCCTGACCTTTCAGAATTCAAAGCCTAAACTAAAAGGGATTTACAGAAGTATTTTTTATGTAACCATTATTTAAATCTTCCACTCTGTAATTAAATTTTGTCTCTTTGCAAAGGAGAATGAACTGTTCCTGAAAAAGCTTCTCATATGCTGAGCAGTATAATTAGAGAACTAGTTCTGCAAATGTCACACAAAAATGACCTTTAATGAAGCAATATCAAATGAAAAAGCTATTAAAGCTATGCAGCTTGAAGAATAGCTAAAAGTTGAATTATTGAAGTGGGTCCTGGGCCTGCTGCTGTTCAGGATGGGCTCCCATGTGGGTTCCTTCCTGTGTGTAACAGAGAAAGGACGAGAACAAACAGTCMTGTGGTGTACTTGGCACAGGAATTTGTGTAAGAGCTTTGTGCCACCCCTGGCTGCAGRAAGATGCCAGGGTCTGTTACCTACAGGGACTGTGGAGAAGTAGCTTGTCTTCAAGGACGACCCCAGCTGGAATGACTTCTCTTGGTGTTTTATCTCATGGATTTAAAAGCACTTCTCATAAATCAAAGCACAAGGTATAATTTTAAAAACAAATCACAGACAGTGTCAAAAATCATGTTGTGAAACAGACAATATAATGACTCTCAAACTTTTTTGTTGCTGTGGTGGTTTTGCCAGGAAGTGACTTTTCTAGGAAGTTACAGACTATCAACCATCACAGTTGCTCATTGCAGTTTTTCCTTTTTCACATTTATTATGCCTCTAAATAACCACCTCAGACCAGGTTGATTTTTCCTTAAAGTTTGGGTCTATGTATGTGGAAATATTATTGGGAGGGGAGAAAAAAGAGACCAAATACACAAATATTTTTGTGTCCTCTGCAATCCTTTTAACATTATGGTTTGCACAGCCACGTAGCAGGGAGTGTTACAGGGTGGTTATGGCTTGTTAAGGGTATAAGCAAACGCAGAAAGGGAGTGACTGAGACCCTTTCCATAACTCAGTACGTGGTGCTGTTTTTCCTGGCCCTGCTGGGCAGAGGCTGTGGTGTGGATCCTGCAGCCTCCGATGTGTCCTGCACAGAAAGGGGCGAGATCCTCCTCCCATGGGCACTGCCCGGGATGGCAGGGGACAGGCGGCCATGTGGGGAGGTGACACCGTGTGACACCCTCCGATGTGTCCTGCACAGAAAGCAAAGAGAGCCTCCTCCCACGGGCACTGCCCGGGATGGCAGGGGACAGGCGGCCCTGTGGGAGGGGACACCGTGTGACACCCTCCGATGTGGATGTGTCCTGCACAGAAAACGGCGAGATCCTCCTCCCACGGGCACTGCCCGGGACCACAGGGGACAGGCGGCCGTGCGGGGAGGTGACACCGTGTGACACCCTCCGATGTGTCCTGCACAGAAAACGGCGAGAGCCTCCACCCACGGGCACTACCCGGGGACAGGCGGCTGCGTGGGGAGGTGACACCACGTGACACCGTGTGACACCATGTGGCACCGTGTGACACCATGTGACACCGTGTGACACCGTGTGCCAGCCGAGCTCTGCTCAGAGGAGCCGCTTCTCCGAAACTTCCCAGTGAAAAGCTAACGACCTTTCCGAGAGAAATCAGCAATTTCTTGATTCATGCTGCAACGTGGGATGGAAAGTTTTAGATTGCAATTTTCTTTCGTTCTGTAAGAGTTTACTGGGTAAAAAARCACTGCTGGTCTGTCAGAGTCCTCAGACACTTCATGCAGGAAGTTGGCACCAAAAGTTTGTTTCACAATGTTTAAGTTTGTGATGATTCATTCTGCAGAAGTAGTTAATTTTTTCCTCCAGATTTCTGCCGAATTGCACTTCTGTGCTAGGGCTCCTCTCATCTCTAACATCACAGCAGGGTTTTGATTTTCTGCCCTACCCAGCAGTAGTGCTGGTGTCCTTTTCTGTCCTTACAGAGAGGAGTGCTCTGTGGACAGAGTACCACAACTGAGGAGTCTCCAGGATTTGGGAGCTGATTTGGTGTCCTGCTCTGGCACAGATTTTCTGTGTGGCCCTCAGCAAGTCTCTTACCACGTCTGTGCTTTACTGTCTGTATGTGTCCAGCTCYCTCAGAAGTGAGATGGTTATCCACACAAGTGCCTTACAAGGTTTTAGGACAGCCTGTGCTGGAATTTCCACCAGGAGCCCTCGGAGTTTCATCCTCTGTCCGTGCAGTGCCTGATGCCTTTGAGGGCTCTCAGCCCAGCTCCCTGGCTGCCTGTGAGCTCTGTAAGCACGATGGTACCAATTGGATGGTTTCCTGTGGGCTAGAACTCCCTTCTCCTGTATAAAAATAGAGTACTCATATCTGATCTGCCCTCAAATCAAAGGGAAGGGTTTGTTTCTCCCCACTGCCCAAGGTAAGGTGARCACTGGCAGCAAGTAACAAATCCACCTTTGCTAATGTGTTTGGGTCAAGGAGTTATTCATAGACCCAGAGCCTAAATTCCTTCTACATCTTGACCTATTTCATCAGTATCAGGAGACTGTCAAAAATGATGCGACAGTAAATGGCTTCAGCCAACAAGGTCTCATGCAAAACATGTTTCAGTGGCTGCTGAAGCATTAAGCAGTTTTCTCCTTAGCTATACTTTTAGCTGGCAGTGTTTTATTTAATCTTATTTACCTCTATTTACTTGATCCAGTAGTGTAAAAGCAAAGCACTTTATGGAGGAAATAGATTTTGTTTGTTTGTTTTTAAAATGAGTAGTGGCTCTTTGCCTCTTCAGTCTTGTTTACTTTGASTCAGTGAATTAGTCAAAAAAGGCTTTGCCTGTAAGTGCCTGAGTTGTCCCATTCAGATTCTTGGGTTTGAATTCAGACAATTGCTCCCTTCCTTTGCCAAATCCAGGCTATAAGCACTGGAACTGTGTGTTTGGGGGAGGTGGCTGCCCACAAATTCTGAGCACTTCAGTCTGTCCTTGCACATTGAGCAGAGTGAGCAAACAGTACCCGAGCTGGAGCAGCCAGCCTTCAGTGGTTCACCAGCTCCTGATTCTGACACATGTGACTCGGTTTGCTGTGTGTTTRGGGAGTTTTGCACCCAGCCAAACCAAATCCTGTGCTGACTTTAAATGTTAGGAGAGACATGAGGCCACGGAACAGATCCCTGACTCACGGRGGTTATTTTCTCCTGTTACCTCCCTAAGCCTTTGTTTGCCGACTCCTTGAGGGTGGGCTTCTGCTTTGATGTTTTATTGTCTCCCAAATCACTGGTTTTGCTTTTAGCACCAGTGATTTTTGGAGTGCTTTGGAGGGAGGGGGGAAGGGAGAAAAAATAGATGTAGTAATTATTAATGTATTTGGTTGGATTATGAAGTCTCAAAGCTCATTAAAAATGAGAAACCATGGCAACCTCGACAATCCCTCCTACACATATTATATCTACCTAACAATGTGCAAAGTACATTTAGCGAAGAGAAATAAAGCATAAAGAAAGGGGAAGAAAAAGCATTCACTTTTTACATTACTATTTTTAATTCTCAGCTCCTGCATACCAACACGCTTGTGCTGGCAGCCCTTCGAACTCTTCCACGTGAAAAATAAGTAACTGATTATTAGATCTCTTCTCAGTATTGTTCTTTGTTCTCCTGAGATTTCCTATGGTGCATTTTTAGTAAAGGAAAGATTTTATGGGAGGTTGATAGCTGAAAAAAGAAAATGTTTCTCTGGTCTTGTCCCCTCCTGAGACATTGGGAATTTGGGGCAGTCCTGCCTCTATTTGACTCTGCGRGTCACAAGTATAAATCTAACATCAGTACTGAATATCTATCAAAAGAAAGGGGAAACTGCAGCTCTCTTAAGTTCATTGAAAGGATTTTAGAGAATACTAGGTCTTATATCTAATTATGCCTATTTTCTTTTTAAAAAATTYGCATCTGAAATTTAATTAAAACTGTTGCATCAGTTTGTGTGGAACAGAAGATAACAGTGGTAGATAACACAAAAGCCAAGAGGCTGTGACCTCCATCAGGCTTTCCTGATAAAGGTTTTTCATTTTCTGTGTCTGCATTGATCCAGGATGTTTTGGTAAAAACTTGGAATAATGACCMTGACATCACACTTGAACTGCACTGGCCTGCTCAGGAAGTTCTTCCTGTATTATAGCACTTCAAAAGGCACGCTTTCCATAAAGGTCATTCATTCCAAGCTTATCCATGCTTTCTACACAAAGTGCCTGAATTCAGATTTTTCTGTTTAGTAAGGCATTAGAATGAAATCCCGATGAATGAGGCCTGGAAACTGAACACTCTAAAAAAGAGCACCTGGCCGAGCTCTCTGACAGCTGAATTAAGAGTCCCAGGACGGAGCAGTCAGCAGGGCTGTGAGGGGAGTGAAGCCTGGGCAGGGTGTGCACAGCCAGCCCRGGCTGGGCCAGKGCAGAGGGGAGGGCACAGCCGGCAATGACTCTGTGCTGCAGCAGCAGCTGGAAGGTCCTTGCTCTCCAGGGCGGGTGTAACCAKCTGGAAGGTTCTGCTTTCCTCCTGTGCCTCAGTCATCTCCAGGGCCCTGGCAGGACAGGATAGCTTAGAGGTGTAGGAGTTSCCCAGGAGTCAATAAACTCTGCAGAAGGAAAGATGCTGGGACCCCCTCAAAGGCCTTTGAGGTCAGTTGCACTGCAGGGGTGAAAATTCCTTACAAACAGRTGGGATTTACAGCCCCCAGGTAATCTGTGTAGGGAGGCATACATTTTTGTGGATAAGTATGGGACTATTCATTTACATGCACAGCAAGGGCAAAACCTTTGTTCAAGCAGTACTGGTTAGCTGACTCCTGGAATTTCCCGGTAGGAAAGGAAAGAGCTCCTGGTGCCCGGAGAACTCTCCAGCGAGAATGTATCAGACAGCACTCCGTGTGGGAGTACTGAGTGTGTTCACAGTACATGCAGTACCAAACTGAAATAGCACGTTTTGCACCCAGGAGACTGCCTGGGGACACTGATGCTTGCTGTGCTTTCTTTGCAGTGAAAAATAATATTATTTGTTTCAGCAGAAGGCTATTTTTATATTGAGATGGTGTAACAACCTGGGGCTAAAGGAACCCGTAGGTTMGCATAGCCACAGGGTGCAAGAGGATGTAAAAATGGGTTAGAGAGCTTCTGAGGAAATGTTTTCCCAAATGCTGTGCATAGGGAGTTGAGAATCCCAAGTCCAAGGTTAATTAATTTTATTTATCTAATGTACCATATGCACTCTGTACTCATGGCAACAGTGTATGAAATGTAGGGGTACAGTAAGAGGCAGTTTAGCACCAGGGAGCTGAGCATTAATGACCTGCTCCCTCCCATTCAGGCCACAGCACCTGGGTTTTAGTGGCATAAAACCCACAAAGGGATAGAAACTGAAGAGATTTTTACCTCTGTGTGAATTCATAAAATCTGATCATTATTGCTTCCTTAATGGTTGTTTTTAGCAAAAGTCACTATTGCTTTAGCAAAAGTCACTGGGGCTTTTCAAGGAAGGATGAATTCTGCTGGTTTTCCATGCCAGYTTCTTAGGAATGTTCTGGCATGTTCTGTTCCTTTGCTGAGGGACTAATACTAAAATACTAAGGGGTAGCTGTAACTGGAAAAAYGAGGAAAATGGGATGGCATGTTTGGGTTAATAATATTAGGGAATACGGATGCTGCTGTTGCAGTGTGTGTGTAGTCCATTATCACCAGTATTTGGAGTGGTTTGAGAGGCAGTGCCTTAGAGTGGAGACAGATGCCTCACCAGAAAAGAATGATGGAGGTGCTGATGGCTGATGCAGAAGTTGTGCACCTGAGTTACAGCCTCTGTGGTTTTTACTGACTGGCCCAACTTCTTGCTTTTGTAAGCCATTATAATTCTCGCTATGAGTTAGCTACRTAACCCATCTTAATTTTTACATTTGAAAAATTCTTCAGCCTGGTGGTCTGTACAGTGAGAAATAGCCCAGGCTGACTGTACCTCATTTGGGGAGGTCTTTCCAGTCCTCAGCTTTTAGCATGCGACCTCCAGTGCTGTCCAGGAGCCACTTGCTTCCCTTTTCCAAGAAGGAAAAGCCTTTCCTTTCACTGCCTTTTCAGCTGCAGTTTTTTCTGTGGTCTTAAGTGTATTCCT
The DNA here is from genome assembly GCA_003546035.1 of Mixornis gularis. Lineage (NCBI taxonomy): Eukaryota > Metazoa > Chordata > Aves > Passeriformes > Timaliidae > Mixornis > Mixornis gularis. The sequence goes on from QVAJ01000442.1 coordinate 38,890, forward strand.
TATTCTGAATGGGGGTTTAAGCTGAAGCAATTATTTCACCTGACATTTTGCATGGTGAATGATTGATGTATATATTGGAATGGTAAGATTTCTTGTCTTATTTTCAATCCTTATTACTCTTGCATTTTTCCTGGTTTTATAATCATAGTTCTTATTTCCTCTAGCAACACCAAGCTCCTTGGTGGAAGAGTCAATTCATGCTGAGTCCTGGATGGATTCCCTGGCTGCTGAAGCCAGGTAGGCTTCAAAGATTTAATTTGCCATCACATTTTTGCCTCAGCATTTCTGAGGGGCCTTGAAGAGCATTTGGCTTAAATGCATACACTTAAAATTAGGCAGTTTTAATTACTTAGCCTGGCAAGTGTCTTCTGTTCAGTTCTCACTRGGGGCTCAACCAGATCAGGTTGATTCTCTCTGCTGGGTGCCACACGGTGGTTAGCAGGAGAGAAACAGATTAAATAATGATATAATTGTGTGGGGRTAATTACGGGAGTTCATGTTTTATTAGTAACCTGTGTACAGGATTTTCCCATGTGCATAATTACAGCAAACACACAAGTTCCTTGCTCTCTGACTGTACTGTGTGATGTCTGGCTAAYGAGCTGGCAGCAGCCCCTTCTCACCTTTCAGCAAACAGATAGTAAGTATATGGAAACCTGTGGCATGTTTTAGTCATTTAACTCTTTTAATTCAGTAAACATGCTGCAGTACAGCAGTGCACTGTGGCTGTTGGAACAACTAGCTAGGGTGTGGTTGTCAAAATCAGTTAACACGTTCATTTTCRATGTGTAACTCTTACTGCTTTCAGGTATTCTAGTTTAAGTGGTCAGGTTTTGAGGACAGGGTCCCTGAATATGAAGGGACTGCTGGTTTGGACCAGTTGTGAACTACAAGCTGGGGAATAACTTAACCAGTTAAGTTCTGAACAGCTTCCTGATGTTCACACTTTTCCCCTATTCTTGGTGTAAATGTTTTCTGCCTTAATGTGTAGTCACCCCCACACTGCCATGGGGTGGGCACTGGTTCCCAGCTGGTCCAGGGAGAACACGGGGTGACATTTCTCACACCCAGCTACACTCCGAGTTTCAGAGGTGACCTAGACTGCAGATCTGCAGCTCAAACCTGTGGAGAAGAGGCATTTAGCCATCTATTTAATTTGTTAGCATGTTTATCTCTTGAGAGGACAGGGGCAGAGTTCAGCCCGTTCGGTCCCCAGTTCCCATCCAGAGCCAGAGCCCCGCAGCCGCTCAGCCCCGACATCGCTGTCCSTGCCCGGGCTGCCCCATCCCCACCGGGGGCACGGCCCTGGGAAGGGTTTGTGCATCTCCCAAAGGCAAGATCCTCCCGCCCCCGGCCTGCTTTCTCCTCTCCTTTCGGAGCATTCCCAGCCTCTCTGAAATCGCCCCTTCAGACCCTGAGGCAAACTGTTCAAGGCATGCCTTTTTATTTCCTCTAGATCATGGAACTTCTCTGACACAGAATTATTGCTGTGGCACATAATTATGATTGGATGTCTTCATCATATAATTGCATGATATATAATGAGCAGCAAAAGCTTATTTCCTCTGCTCTTTGAATACCGAACTTCTGAGATTAATTAAGCTGATACTGAAAATGCTTTTAATTATATATGCTGCATAAACAGCACTATTAAGATCAGATGAGAATATTATTGCCTGAACAGTTTCAAAATTTTTTCAAATACCCACTGTGTGTTTTATATTACTGTTTAAAGAAATGTGGGGAATTTTGAGGGGATAAAAACATCCCCAGACAGTGGATGGGATACTGAGGGAATACCTGAATATTTGCTGAAGCAAATCAGCTACTTTGCTCTAATGCCGTGCATAAAAGCAAGAGACTGCAAAATTAAGAGTATTTTGTTTAAGTAAACAAATGCTTCCACATGTCTAATCCCCAATTTTTGTAGGTAGGAAATTCATAAAGGGTGTTTCGATCCTTCCTTCTAAAGCTACATCCGCCCCAAATCAGAGTGATAGTGATGTCACTGCCTGAGGCATAGGAATGGATGTGCTTTATTCAGTGTCAGACGTGTGCCATATACCTGTAACCTGCTGGAAACCCTGTGTGAACAGGATTAGAACTGGGGTTTGGTGACTGAGTTTGTAAGAGAAATYTCAGTACACTGCCAAAGACAGACATCTCTGCTGAAATCATTCAGCTGAAAGAAGGAATCTGAGTTTCATAACCCCAAATTAAGGGATGTACTACCAGAATGGAACGGAGATTGTGCCATGTTTGACTTTCAAGAGATATGTTGTTAGTATTTTTTAAGACTATTCAATATGCAGCAGTAATGTAAATGAGGCCAAAAAAAATATAGATTCATGTATTCCACACATTATTTGGTGTTCATGGACTAAGTACTGCACATCTCCAGCTGGGATTGCCACCTGTTTAACCATGGGGCCACTCACTGTGAAAATTAGTGCACCCTTATTTCTGCACTTCAGTGGAAGTGTGCAAAGTCCCCTGGGAGGCAACTGACATGGGAAGGAACGTGTGAAGTGAGTATCTCTCTCTTGGGAGTTTCTTCTGAGTGCCATTACCCAGGGGGGAATTCTGTGCTGCATCTGAGCCGTCCCCTTTGACAGGCACAGGGGCCTGGGACATTCTGGCTGTGCTGGAGCTGGTCACAGCCCTGGCCTGGCCCRTGACAGGGGAGTGTTTGTGGAGGGAGGCGGCTGGGAGGGCCCCGGGCACCACGGCAGCCGGCCCAGYCTGTGTGCAGGGGGCAGCACAAGGCTCCAGAGGCACCTCTGAACTCGCTCTTGACCTCCAAAAGCAGGAGTGGCAAAGGCCAGGAGCAGCTTCCCCTTGTCAGCCCTTGCAGGTAGATGCAGACCACTCTGCTGAGGTGGGACCATATGGGGGGCACCTGCCTCTCTTCAGGAGGAAGCTGAAACTGAAATTAATGGGATTTATTCTTGAGCTCGTTGCTACACCTTGATTTATTGGCCTTTTGTATCTTCTAACTGATAGAGGAGGAATCCTATCAGCTGGGATTGGTCTCAGCAGCAATCTGTTCTCCACTGACTGTCACTTTTGAAGTATCTGTCTAGTTACATCTCTGATGCCCTTTGCAGTGAGTATTTTTAGCATGCCAGCAGAACAYGGGCAGAATAAACTTGGACTTTTTGGAATACCATTTGTTCTCTTGTGTTCCAGAAGACTTTAAAGGTTGACTAAGAATTACAGTTCTGTAGACTATGCTGCTTTGTGCTGCTCTCTTTATCCATCTGTAGAGCTCCCCATCCCTTCCACAATGGCCATTTTGGTGTCTGTCAAGTGCTCAGGAAAACGGACTCATTTATGTTTTCCTGTTCCTCTCACTAGTCATTTGCAACCATTTGAAATGGATGTGTATTTGCAGCAAAGAAAACTCAAATTCACTAATTGATGCACAAATATGCTCATTTACATGCAATTTGGTTTTTTTTTTAGAAATGCATCTATTTGCATAAATAAAACCTCTTTCCCAAATATTAGTGTGAACAAAAGCCGTTTTCATGGATGCCAGAAAATGGCTGAATAGAAAAGCCAATTCAGAATTTGCATAATAGTTACTAATTGTTTTCCTTGCTATTAGTCTGTCTCTGCTTAATAGGCAATATTGGCTTCTGTTTCCTTTCTGGGTGCAGCTTGATGCAAGAATATTGAGCTGCTGTAGAAGATCTTAATAGTTTATTTACCTCGTGTGCAGTTCCCTTGCCTGGTTCCACCCAGGAGCAGAGCAGCRGCACTGGCAGAGGCCAGCGTGTGGCCCCTCACCAGGAATGTACTTCCCTCAGTGGGGGAGAACTAGGAGTTCATTTATTCTCACAAAACATTCTGAGGTTTGGAGAAAAGCTTAGTTTTTCTTTGGGGGAAGGAGGATGTATCTTGGTTGCAGCCAACATCTTTGGTTGAATGTTTTGTTCTTTCCAAATAGTATTGCTAAAGCCTCAAGAGAGATCAGGGGAAACACAGTTTAAATTGGCAGTAAATAAATAAATAAATCTCTGCTTTGCTCGAGTATGTTTTATCAATTTCCCTCATATAGAGATACAGAGAAAGATCTCAGCTGTTTTTACTGTTCTTGGTATTTATTGCAGCGTTCCTGTGTTAAAATGTGGAAGTCAATATGGCTCAAGACCATTAAGTCAGACTGAGCTATCAACTGTCTGCAGGAAACACAGTCTGTTTTGCTGGGCAGGGATTTATTCAATAGAGAACTATTGATTCTCCTTATAAAGAAAGGGAAGAAGAGCAAACCAGATATGTTTTACGCTAGAGCAGAAAGGATGATTGCTTTATTTCACGGATGTTTTGCTGCACCTTAATAACTTCACTGTTAAAAACTAATTGCTTGATTTCAGTAGAATTGGGGATGCCAATGTGCCTGCCTGGAGCAGCAGCAGGGAAGGTGGAACAAGCTGTGCCTCACGTGCAGCATGGCCCCATGGCAAAGGGACTGCCTGCACTGGGGAACACTTGTGATTATTTAGAGCATGCACAGTGAAAGGATTCAGAGAAGCTGTGCGGATTTAGGAGTTGGAGAAGTTCTGTAAAGCTTGGGAGAGAGGAAAATCAAATGGCCTGCTTGGAGGATTTATTGGGAAGTGTAACTGAGATCCCTTTTTAGCTCAGATTTGTCTGTCAGCATGGGATAAAGTCTGGTTTGTGCTACAGCAGTTATTAATAGAAGAATTGCATTTCCTTAGAAAAAGGAGAAGCAAGAGGGTAATTTTGGCCAAGTTTGTCTTCCAAAGCAAATTGCAAAGATTTGCAATTAATCTTGAGAGGAATGCATTGGATTTTTATTTTAAAGACCAAATTATAGAGGGGATCTGCTAAGTTTGTGTAATATTTATTCAAGTACATATCCAGAAGAAACAGGAGAAAACTGTATCTGCATCTGCACACACTTGTCACTTGATATTCTAAAATTCGATATTTAGGRATGAAACACCATATTCAACAGACCCTCATCCTCTTAGGTCCAGTATAGCTTTGGAAAGTTGGCATTCCTTGTCACTAAGAGTTCATTTTTGGAGTGCCAGTTTGGGTTGCAGTGACCTGCCAGGARTGTTCCTCAGTAAAGGTTTGTTCAGCCTGCAGCAGCCCAGCTCGGCTGGTGTGGGAAGGGGCTGTGCCTCAGGGACATACACCGTGCCACCACTCCTCCTGCCACCCTGCAGACAGGTGGGAAGCTGCCAGGTGACAGCAGCCAYGCTGCTGCCTCTTTGTACGGTCAGGAGACAGAGATCCCACCAAGGACACCTCCAGTCTCATCTCCAGCACCGTTCAGCAATCCAGGCAGTTTTGGGGGTGAGAAAGATTTCTTCCCGTATTTGCAACTTTCTTTCCTTCTCTTGCCYGCACTTCCTGCTTTTCACAGCAGTAGTTGTGAAAAAGAATTTCAGGAAGTGAATCTATTATCAGTCTTTACAGATGTTTCTTCAACTTCTTGCCCCTTTCTGAAGCAAATCTGTTTCCTTTGAAGATGCAGTGCCCCTTTCCACGGCCCCAGTGGGAGTTCAGCATCCCCTGAGCAGGGCTGTGACCGGCCTCAGGAACACCCTGGTGAAGTTCTGGTTGGACATGTGCTGCTGTGTTCCTGTCTGCTCAGGAAAAGTGTGACACTGTGGTTTCCTTGGTAAGAAACGTATCTCTGTTGAAAAGGAAACATATTTCCTTTTGCAAAACYGTGTCACGAAGGAAAGCAGAGGCCATTCAAAGCGGTGAGGCGGGAAATGCTGCGTGTGACAAGGTGTGTGCCCTGTCCCCCAGGCACAGCTGTGCTGGGTCACTGTGCCATGACAGCCATGGCACCCAGCTCACAGGGGGCTGCACTGCCTTTCTCTGCCATGCTTTTCCCTCTCAGCAAATTTCAGGATGTTTGACAAAAGAAAAGGGATTAGTGCTATCATTTCCACTGTGCAGACGAAGAAATAAAGCAAGGAAGAGTTAAATTTATAGGAAAGAAATGGCAGTGTGCAATGTAAGATTCAGGTYTCCCGAGACTGGTTTTTCTGCTGCTCTGTTACATCCTATTGCCATTGATGATGATCCTTTTTTAGAAATAGATGGTGAATTGGAGCAATAGGGATGAGGTTTAATTTGTTTATTGGCTAGTGATGTTCATCCCTTTTTTGTTGGTTGCGTTGTCCAAGGTGCCAAAAATATTTTGTGTAATCTCCTTTTCCTAGAAGATGTTTTTAAACTATTTATCAGTTTAAAAACATCAAAGATGAGCAAGTCAGTTGGGATATTTAATTTCTGTGTAGTCATTCAGCAAAGATCAGTGTAAAAGGCTTTATCCTCTGCAGTTTTTAATTTCATGTAGATAAGCAAAAGCTACAATAATCTTTTGCCATGTCATGCTTAGCAGGGGTCACCTTCCCCATTAACCTTTTGACCCACGTGTGTCTCAGCCTGGTTGGTTTGGGGGTGTGCAGTGAGGTGCCAGGGGGAGAAACTGGAGCTCTTGGTGCAAACACCCCAGGTACCCAGGGTCTCTAGAGAGCAGAAGAAATTACTTTAATCTCCTCATTCAGTGGGAAAAAAAATTATCATCTAAAAATCAAAATTTACAAATACAGTCTTGGCAAGACTGATCATTCTATGTTTTAGTCACAGTGATTTCAATTATGAGATTTGTTTATTATTATTGTTACAAGTATTGGGAAATTTTCTTCTGCATCTCTTAATTTAGCATTCAGCAATCCCCAGTTCTCTCTTAAATCTGTGGTGTCTTGTCTATTTTTTTAATCAAGACAACATAAACCTGTGGCATAAAAAGRCAGGAATAACAGGATCAGTAAAAAACTAAACTCAGATTAAAGTYTCTTGGTGTCTTTCACTTTTGTCTGTATGCCATTGGTATAAATTTTCATTATTATAATTAAACAAAGAAGGCACTGTGTGAATTTTGTATTCCCTTGATGCCACAGAAACAATATGCATGAAACAAAGGTGATAGTTGTTATAAAGTCAACTCCCACAGTAGCTTTTAAAGTTTGCTGTAAAAGTCTTAGRCAGTTGTGCTGTTTATAGTGAATTAATCTCTTGCTTTTTAGTTCATTTATAATTTGAAGCTATAAAATTAATATTTACATCTGTGTTATTGTATTGCTGTGTTACTTGTTACTGTATTAATGGACAGTTCATCATAAATAGAAACAACATTATRTTCTCCTACAGCTTACTTAGTCAATGCTATTTATTTCTGTTGTATTATTTCAGAAATCTTCACCTTAACAGCCCTTGGAAATCTTTAAATATTCTGCTGCTTTTGAGCAGGACTTGAAATGCTCAGTACCTTCAGAATTACAGACCAKTTTCCCTTTGCTGTTAGAATATGTGAGCTACACATAATTTTAAATAAAATTGGTATACTGGGTGCCATGTGCAGAGCAGGGTGTGTCTGAACACATTGTATGAAATGTGATATTCCAGACAATGTTTCACTCCAAGGAGAYATTTCATTTAAACCCCTGACGATTTTGTATTTGCCTCTTATTTTCTTTCAAAAACCAGAAGTCTGTTTTGACAAGARTTTTACACATGGAAACACTAATAGCATGGTAATTCTGCTCAGAAGCTGACAGTGCACAACTGGCACTGGGATAACCCCTTTCCCTGGCTGGAATCACAATCAGCCTTCAAAACTCATGTTGTTTAGGAGACACTGGTAATCTGCCTTGTGTTTACCCACTTGAACAATAAGATCAGTTCAGGATTCCCTCAGCCAGAGTGCAAAAATGATTTGTCACTTTTGGGAAGGGATGTTTCTATTTATTAATTTTCACTTTTTGACGGGGACTTGGGCTTCAGCATTTGTAGCTTTTGATCACACATCGTTTCCTCTGATTGAATTTTTCCCAACRCGTCTGTCTTCCACGAGTTTCGTGGCAGAATTGTCAGGGCTCTAGAGCTACATCAAAAATTCTGAGCATCAACTGGGCTTAATTCAGTGGAAATTTTATTTCACAGCCGGTAATTGCAGAGCCGCTCGGTGCGGCCGTCCCGCAGCGTGAGGCTGGCTGTGAGGAATGGTTTTCCTCCCACAGGATGCCGGCTGTGCCCCGCGGCTGTGCCGSCCGTGAAATGCGCTCCGGAGACACCGGGGAGCCTTGGCATGAGCCAGAGCCGGGGCAGGAGGCTGGGGCTGGTGTGSGAAATCCCTGGAAAGAGAAGGGGACAAGGGGCCACCCCCTGCTCCCTGCTCCGAGCGCGGGGCCGTGCCGCACAAAAGGAGACTGCGGGAGAGCGGATCGCAGGACACCACAGGAGGCTTTTCTGTTGGCAAAAGGASTCTGTTCTCCAAGGAGGGGAAGGGATGGGAAACCGTTGGAGTTTGGAGAAAATTTAAAAAGAGAAAACTTGGGAGATCACAGTGTAGAACACCTCGTGCAGCGTGTTGTGTGGCACAAGGGAAACGGGGACAAGCCTTTGGAAACCCTCCTTAATCCCAGGAGTGAGGAAGTGGATTTGCACTTCTCCCAAAAGATCCCAAATTAGTCTTTGAGTCTTTGTACTTTCATACTTTATGCTGTCTCGATGTCACCTGAGAAAACAGCCCAGACTGATAGCATGGCTTAGCTGGATGTTTGCATCTCATCTGCCCTTCCATCTGCTCATAGCTCATATGTATTTCTGATGTTACTTTAAAATTATAGCAGTGGTTTCTGCCATGTTAACTTCATTATTAGCAGTGTCGAGCAGAATAGGAAARCAAAATTGGAGGAAAGAAAGGATTTGAAGGCAAGGCCTGACTGTGTGTTATTTTTAGCACTTTTTGGAGTGACTGTTCTTAACTGCCAGGAGCTGACAAGCAGGAGAAACAGTGTGAATCAAGATGTTCACTTGTCATCTGTTCACATGTTTAATTTGTGAATTTGACATGCAAATGGTTCCTGTGCCACTGGTGTTGATGTGGCTGAGTGATGTACCAGCCGTGCCGGTGSCTCAGAGCAGCTCTCTGGGGGCTGGGGCTCACAGAAATGGGGGTTTCTGGCCATGGCCTGGGGGCCCTGTGGGGCTGGGCATCAGGCATCCTCCTTGGGTTACCAGGGCAGGACATCCTCATGTGTGTTAGTTCTCTGTTATGAGTGTGCTTGTTTATAATTTTTATAATAAAAACAGAGAAAGAAATCCCAAGAGGAGTTTTCAAAAGTAGGCAGGATTTTCATGTATGCTGAAGGTGGGAAAATAGTCAAAAACCTCCCAAAGAGAATGAATACTTCTCACTCTCTAGCAGGCTCCAAGATGATCAGCAGGAGACAAAACTTTCACTTGAATGAGATCCTCATTTTCARGTTTCCCCCCATGACGTGGTGCCCACCTAACCCAGGCATGGACATCTAAAGGCCTCCAGGCCCTGCTGGCCAATGTGCACATGGAGCCTGGCAGTGTGACTGCCACAGGACACAGAGAAGACTCGGCACACAGAGCACAGGGAGAGGCATTAAAAATCAGCAATTGTACCAGGAAAGGAATCTGAATAAATTTGTCAAATAGTAGAGATACAGAAGGAGAAGGAGAGTAACTGGGAGAAAGAATGCATGGAGATGGATTATTGCAAGAGAATGAAGGAAGCTACAAGTGAAAAGTGAGATGAACTCAGAGATAAATGGGGTGAATTTAACAAGGAAAACAACCATACCTCACTGAGTCTGGAAATCAAAATGTCAGGATGTTGTGTTAAGAGGTTTAATAGTTCTATGATGTGCTTTGTGGCGTGTACCGAGCTACAGCAATTTCATATAGTCAATAAGACAATAGAAATGTCTCCACTTGCCAGTTTTCCCCAAGGCTTTCTGGTTTTTAACACTTTCTTGTCTATGGTACCTTTCCACATGGTCAAAAGATTTCCCGGTATAATGCGTGTGAGGGCTGAATGGTGGGCACAAGTGGGGTCTAACAAGATCTGTAGAAGAGTACTGAGCATCTGTTAACACTAGGGCTGACACCATCCAGCAGCAAAGGCTGCAGAATGGCAGAAGGGCACAAAAYCCTTTATTCCCCTCATGGTGTCCCCTGTGGCTCCAGTGGACGGGAAGAAGGGGGTGAGATTCCCCAGCTGCAAAATGCTCAGGATGACTGGCAGCAAGGGTTTACTCTCCTACCTACATACTCACTGCTCTTTGTGCACTTTTATGTGATATTTTTGTTTGTTTCTGGCTGATTGCCTGGGTTTAGTGCATGGTTTGTTCAGCAGCCCCACAAGGAGGGCCCAGCACGTGCCCCTGGGGCTCCTTCCCAGCCCTGTTGGGGACAGAAAGCACCACTGCCTGTGGCCTGAGTCTCAGCAGAGTCTCCTGCTTGGTTCTGGCTTTTTATCTGAAAGGGAAAGAAACAGCTCCCACATTTGTGTGGAACAGTGGGGAAAAGGTTCCATTGCCTCAGCCCCTTCTGATAGGGATGTTATTCCAAAATCTCAGCAGCTGATCTGGCGAAGGAAGAGGAAAACGTGTCGTATCCATAGCACAGCTGGGCTCCAATTCTACCGCATTTTTTAAAGCACTACTTTAACATTTTCTTCTGTGATTCGAGTTAGCGTTAAAACTCTGGCAACAGCTGCTGCTTATTGCAGAAGTGGCAAATAGATTTTAAAATCCAAGACATTTTCCTTCCCAAATCACCGACATTCTTCCTACAGTACCTAAAATGATTGTAATGGTTGCTGCTGGCCCACAGAGCTAATGAATTGGATTTTACACTCTGTATTTGCTACAGCTTATGACCCCTAATTTAGAAGATATATGAAATGTGGAAAATGGGCACAGAAACAATTCTCTACTATTTGCATTCCCTTCTCTGATGATATGTAAGGGACTGATTTTAAAATATATTTTCTAAGATCAATATATGAAGGCATGGGTATATACTGATTTATTATTATTGTTATAAACAGACAGTAAAAAAAATTCCACTTCTCTTGGGAAGTAATATGTTAGTAAAACTGTTGCAAAGTAAACAAAATATTTCTTTAAAAATATCAGACGGTCTTGATTTTGTGAAGGGCTAACCCGTCAGTCCTGTATTGGCCTTGCAGTGTTTTGTTACTTTTGTATCCCAATAATTCCAGAGGCTTCAGATGAGATCAAGATGCCTGTGCTGTTCCCTGCCTAAGCTTAAGAATCAAGATCATCAGAAGGGTACCTTAATAAAAACTTCTCATTTAAATTGTACTTAAGGTGATGAATAAAATCAGGCTATGGCAGTCCTGATCAGTGTTCATCTACTTGTAGCTGTTTTCCTAATTAGTGCACATGGGCCACTTCTCTTTGTATTTAGCTCCAGTAGAACAGAGCAGGGGCTTTCCAGAGCAGTGGGATGGTCAGGATCACCCACTGGGAAACCCCAGGTGGGTCTGGGGGTGGTTGTGGGGTGGCAGCTCTGCAGATGTGTGGCTTTGGGGCTGGGCTCTGCAGGCACACACCACMTTAGTGTTGCTGAGCTGAGTCCATCTGAGGTGCACAACCCTTCATCCTGAATAAAGTGTTGCTGTGGGGTGCCTGTAACCTGTACCCTCACCTGGGAATGAGGATTTCAACCCCAGACATGTTTATCAGTAGCTAAGTGACTAAATAGCCAAAAAAAATCTTTTTGTTTTCAAATACTTGATTTCCTTCTTATCAGAGTCAAAGTGTATGACTACTGCAACTCCGCCATGTGAAAACCACAGATCTGACTGTCAGGGGATGGGAGGATTAATGACTCATGCTAATTGTATGCTTGGAATATGCTGTTTGGAAGACTGTAAATATCTACGATCATTTTGAATGATCTGAAGTTAATGCCCTGGCCRGGCGTTTCAATTCTCCGCAAAACTGAAAGTACCAAAGGCTTCTGTGGGACTCGTCTGAAGACACAGTTCCTCCCTCTTCTTCTCCCAGACCATACAGCACTAAGTGATGATTAAAAATCTCTGCTAATGCAAGAATTTGGAAGTCATACAAGCTGTCAGCTCAGTGGGACAGAGTGGGAGCTGTGTGGTTCTCCTCAGAGACCTTGGCACCGGCGGCGATCGTCTGCCAGCCCTCAGTCCTTTCATTAGTTCTGCTTGTCTAAAGAGATTTTCCCTCGGCTGTTGTGGCTGCTGGTGGTTTCAGCCATCCTCCAGCTGCCCGTGGAACGTGCTCCTGTCCCCTCCTTCCTTCCACAGCAGGGGCACAGCCATGGGCTTGGCCTGGCTGGAGAGCCTGCCCGGGATGGTGCCTTCCCCTCAGAGACGCTGCCTGCCAGGGCTCGGCCACTTCCCAAATTCCACCCSGTGCTCACGTCAAACTGGGGCTTTCCGGCTCCTTTCCAGCCCTGCCCTGCCCTCTGCCCCCACTTTGGTTTCCAGCCATGCAGCCCTGCTTGCTGTCAGCCTTCCATGGAGTAAAGCAGGAAAAGCTGACAACCTGGCATTTTTTCCTGCTGCTCTGTAATTTAAAGCTAAATATGGATCTGGGTCTGCCTTGGCTTGTTTTGGAATTGCCTCTTAGTTATTTTGGCATCATTTCCCACCAGTGTAGTAGGCTGCCATGTGTATAGACTGTTAACTGTCATGGATGTGACTCACTGTTCACTTCAAACAGTACCTGGATTACAATCAATCAAYGAAACATAACCTGAATTTCCGTATGGCCCTTCTGGCAGAGCCTTCCTGAGGCTGCCCAGGACCTAACTCTCCGCTAGCACTCCCCAGTCCCTCGGAATTAACACAAGGTGGCACTCTCAGGTATCAGCGCCTTCAGATTCGCTTCACTTTGCTCTTAGAACTCCTACTCGACCCAACAGACTTTGTTTCCCAAATGGTTCCAGAACTTTTCTGCTTCAGTAACATTCCCTTTAGGTACAGCGAGCAAGAAAATGTAACCAAAATGCTACTGGGGGCTGCAAAAGTCAAGCTGAACCCCAGGACCAGGAGTGTGTGGAATTCAGGCCCTGCTCAGAGTATCAGTTCCTCCTTTTTSGGAGACTCCAACACCCCCCTGCTTTTGCTGCTTTGTTAGCGCAGTGTGTGTGTTAGTAACTTGCTGCTTACATGTTTGTGTGAGTTTGAGTCAGATGTCATCTCTAGATGTGYGGATAGTGCTAGAACATAAGTAGAAAAGTTCATCCTCTGCACATGCCTTGGGTGGTGGGTAAACTGAGCATTTTGAAGATGTATCACTGGTTATACAGTATGAAAACTTTTCACCAAGTTAGTGATTTCTGGGAATTTGGATGGATGATTTTCTCTTATTTCTTCACTCAGATGAAGGCAGCCAGATTCCAGAAGATGAGAACATTTTCAGTGRAAAGTTACTGACAGTTTAATAGAGAGAATAAATTTGTAGTTGCAACACTCACAATAGCAAAACTGAGTGGTTTTTTTTTCCTGATAATCGAGGCAGCATTGTCAAAAATATCGACGTGGGAAAGCTCTTGTGAGTGCTATCAATAGGGAATTTTCTGAGGAAAAATTATAGGCTTTGGCTGGTGCCTAGAGTGGATAAATTCCCTTTTCACTGGACACCATTGCTCAATGCAGCTTCAATATTTAGAGYTGAACAGCTACAAGAAACTCAGGATTTTTCTTAGGGACCAAATGGTCCCCATTCAAGCATTCACAGAGCAGTGCTCACAGCTGGCAAATTGAGTTTCCAAGTGCATTTAATTTTGTTCCTTGCTCGGAGTGTAGAGAGGACTGGCCCCAGTAAGCCCTGTAACTGCTCATGGAGCACTTGCTCTTTGCTYCTTCCTACTCTGCTTTAGGAATTAACCTGGGCAGCCCCTGTTATTCCCAGAGTTCAATGTTGGTGCATTAAACATAAAAATTGTCATGGGGCACAGTGAAGGGCCTGTCTGTGGTTGTACTTTGCTACATCACAGCTCACACTGCAAACAGAGTCACGTCAGGTGACTTTGCAATGGATACAGGGAGGCAGATGTGTGTCTCATTGTAATTTCTACTTTATCAGCTCTCTGTGTTTCAGAGCACCTCAATCTTGTTCTTTGGACACTTGTATTACTTAAATGTTTCCCAATCAATTTTCCTTAGGCACAGCATCTCTCAGTTCCATAAGATGCTCCAGCATTTACACAGTACATTTCCTTCCTGTCGCAACATCCTGGAGCTATTTCTTCAGAGACAGATTGTTTGAGTTTCTGCAAGTCAAAGAATGTTCAGTACTGCAGAAGAATCACTGAAGCTGCCATCACACGGTACTTCTGGCCGCACACACTGCATTCTGTTCATTTCTTTCACCTTCCAAAACCTATTTGGAAAGCGCCCTTGGAGTGCTTTAAAAATGTTAACACGTTGTCAGTCAGTATGTTGTCAGAGCTGTTCATTTGTCCTTTCTTGCTTTCTTGGAGCTTAGAAACGATTAAAGAATGGAGCTGTTCCAGAAGCTTGTAAATACTGACAGGTTTTACACTGCTCCCAGTTCCCAATAGGTTTGGCCAGCCCCAACAGTAGTGAGCAAACACACAGGTAGTTCATGCACTCAACTTTCTCCCTGTTTTTCTATCTAATTTGGTGCTAGAACAGATGCCACACGTTGCCTGGAGTGCAGCTCTGTGTGCCAGGTACAGAAGTTCTGTGGAGAAAAGGAGTATTCCCTCTGAGCCCTCAGGTACTCACAGAGGTGCCACATCTGCCCTGGGCTGGCCACRCTGCCTGCAGAGCTGCTGCCTGGCTTTCCTTGTGCCTTCTCCAGGTGCTGTGAAACCACCATCCTTAACAACTGATGGCCATTGTAGAAATAACCTCTTTCTTTAAACAACCCTTTTACTACTGGAGGTCATATGTTTTCTGGGACAATCCAAGCAGTGTTTTTGTCACAGTTGAAAAACGCTGTGGAAGAAGCTCTGAAAGAGTGAATAGAATGGATCTCTCTGACATTAAGAGCGTTCTCCCACCCTCATGATATCAAACGTGGTATTTGAGTGGTTGTTCAGGAACAAAAGCCCTTCAGTAGGGCACCAAGCAAAGCAGGACTGTAGTTCATCGTGCATCATCCACACTTTCCGTGGCTCTGGTCTGGGAGGGCAGGGCTGGGCTCACGAGGTGGGCACATGACAGGGGACAGGGAGTGCTTTATTTGTTGTTTATGTCTCTGGCAGCTGCCACAGGAGAATGAGCAGCCCAGCGGGCCTTGCCTTGCCCAAGGGTGACTCCAGAGCTCCCTCCTGTGCACAGCAGGGATGGGATTCCAGAGGCTGCACAGCAAGGTGTTCATGCAGAGGCAGCCCACCCCTTCCCTCTGCTCAATGCAAAGCCACAGCTGGGGCAGGAGAGCTCCACTCTGCACAACCCAAATGTTCTGTAACTCTTCAATTGATTTCCTGTGCCAAAATCATTTGGACGTACATATTTGAGCATTAAAAATAGGAGTTCAGTTACCCTGTTTGTCTTTTTCCACACAAAGTGGAAGTTTGAATACACAGCTTCCCTGAATGTGTAGTTTTTTTATAGAAACATCAAGGAATTACTTTCTTTTTTCTGAATTTTAAACTCGACAGCCAATGTACTCAACCAAAGCAGCAGAAAATACTAAAGTGGATGTGAAAGGACAGTGCAGACCGCCTCAGCCTCCTTCAAGGCCCACTCGTGTGCAGTGGCTGTGTGCTCTGAACACGCCGTATGTTCCAGCCTCACTTGTCAGAGCTTCTCGCTGCTGTGCTCTGGAGACAGGGGAGCAGATGGTGCTGGAGCTGTGCCACGGACAAGGTTTGCACATGCGAGTTTCTAAACAGACAAATCAGCTGAAAAGGGGGGTTCATGTTACCTGTGGCTGCTTGCTGGAGCTCTGCAAGAACCTCTGCAGGTGTKTGCAGAAAATGCGGCTTTTACTCCCACTCTGAGAGTTTGGAAAAGCTTCCGGACACTTGTGAAACTCCACAATAACCAGGAGTTTGGTAAAAATGAAATGATGTCCCAATCCTAAACTCATTCACTGTYGCAAGTCCACCAAATGGCCATTAAGGATTCTGCAGAGTGAAAGCTGGTAGGAACAACTTCTCTGACAGGAAATAGCTCTGTGTTTGCTTCCACCCTCCAGTACAGTTTTCTCCCAAGTGAAAAGCAAGAGTTATAAATCTTTTATATTTCATCTTCTTGCACGACAGATCAGGTTTTCTAAAAATCTTTGGTGAAGGATCCCAAGAATAGCATTTTGAAAATGCAAGTGCACTTCCCAGAGAGGTCCATCCCCAGTGTCCTCAGCCTTGACATGAAATGATGGTGTGAGCAGCTTGCAGTGCTCGTTGGTCCCCACATGCCAAAGGCCAGCTTTAATAGGAAAAAGTCTTGTGACTTTTAAACACCTACAGTTTATGAATGTGATAATAGATATTGAATATTACGTGTTCTGACACCAGGCCTTCTCTGTGATGGTGTGAAATCTCAGCAACTGGAGCTAAAGTTGCTGGTGGTGGTCCTGGAGCTCACTTTTATTAATAGAAAAAATATCAAATTCATAACTGATTAAAACAAAGCTAAAAGCAAAGTTTATGCAACACTGACCAGAATGAAAAATGAAAGCCCAGTGTCTGTCAATTTGCAGTTTACACACAGTTAATCATCTCTCGCAGCCAACAAGAAGTTTTATTTTAAAATCTTTTGTGTGTTTTTATTTAAAACTCAAATATGGATGCAATATGTAATGTTCAAAACTCTGTTCCAAAACATCTGGAGGCCACAAAAGAAAGAAAAAGAAAAAAAAAATAGCTCAGTCCTTTGTAAAGATGAGCACAGCTTTGCAATTGGCCATTGGAAAGGAGTGGGTGGCTTCCTGGGCCACCCTCAGCAGGAGACCTCTGCAGCTGCAGCATCTCTGCTCTGGAAGCACTGAACAGGGCATTTAAACTGTTCAGTCTCAAATCTTGTGTGGATTCACAATATAAACCCCCGAGCACCCAAATCAGCAGTTCGGAATTGACTGCAACCTGTATCTTTTGTTCCTGGAAAAGACCTTAGGGCCGAGCCCCAGTAACCTAGATCTGAGCACAGCCACTGCCCAGAGCCTTGGTGCTGAGTAACCCGACTGTAATTAATGGCAGAAAATCCCCAGGGTGTGAATTCCCAGCAGGCATGAAGGGATTACAGTCCAGCCCTTGCTGATGGAATGATCCTGTCAGAGTGCACAACCTTTAAACCAATGCTGGTGCCTAGCAGCAAATCTGTGCATACAGGTACTAGTTTTGCATTTTTGTTTTGTCTCTGTGCAAATTTTAAAAGGAGCATCCCCATTCTCAGCCTCTCTTTAGTACTGAACTGTTCAGTGTTAAATAAAATTGGTGAATATGAGTATTTTGTACATACAAAGTAAGAAATGCAGGATATTAAAATCAGGAAGTAGCTGGGGTTTTACAAGATGCCTGAAAATTCAGCTTAAAGCTGAATATGAAGAGTAGCACTCATAGAAAGTGAGTAAGTACAACCGACAACATATCAGGAGTTTAGTCTAGGGGGAGGTGAAAATGATAAAACACACTTGTGTGTTACTTTTGCCAGCACAAAACTGTTCCTCGGCAGGGCTTTGTTCCCCTTCCTTTCCCCGCTGGCTGCTCGCTGTCTCCTGGGTGCTTTGGCTGTTAACACAAGCAATATTTACCCAAATGTCACGCCTAATTGCACGTGCTAATGCTCTGTGCATGAGAGATGAGGAGTACAAAGGAGCTTCCTTTCACCTATTGCGACAGCACAGAACAGCTCAAGATGCAACCTACATTTTACAGGGTGGAACTAAGATTAAAGGACAATCTTTCATGTAGATAAATACGCTTATCCAGTTTTATTCTGTTGACAGCAGCATTTTTAGGCTGGGACATAGCTGATTGTCCTGAAGCGTGGTTTAGAACACCCCAATATTCACTCCAGAAACAAGCCTTTAGATCCCAAAATGCTGAAGAGTGTTTTTCATGGGAAGGCAGGAACCTGGGGGCTGTGCTTAACAATGCTGTGCACATCCTTATGCTTAGCCTCACTTGTTTAATGCAACAGGATCAAATCCTGGGTCTGATAAGCTCAAAAAGCGTCTCTTGCCGAAACCTCCAACAATTCAATCCAAGAATGTCACTGTGGTCTATTGTGGAAAATGTCTGGTCACCTATTGCTCGTAACAGCGTCACATTCTCTCTCCCGCCTTGTCTGAATGCACACAGGCCTGGAAGGGCTGGGAGCACCCCAGGATGTTTGATTGTCAGAATTCTGTTCGGGTTGTTATGCTGGTTCTGGTACCGAGGAGTGTGACTGTCCTTTGGAGTGGAAGCAGTGTCTGAGGTTTAACTCTCAGTAACTCATCCGGCAGACGCTGGATGGAGCCCTGCTCTCTGAGGATACCCGCTCCGGCCCGAGCCCGTGTGGCTGCGGGGGATCAGGCAGGAAAAGCCGCCTCAATGAATCCTTCAGGCGTTTTCTCCAGAAAATGTTGGCTCTAAAAATAGAGTGTGGAGCAGCAGCTGTGGCTCCCATCCCGGGCAGACTGTGCCCAGCCCAGGCAGGACAGGACCTTCCCCCGGGGCCGGCTGGGAGAGACGGCAAGTCTGGGACTGGGGAAGTGCCTGGAATGAAAGGGAACGATAAAAATAAGTCTCTTCCAAAATCCAGTCAATCTGGGYCTGATTGCACCGGAGAGGGGAGTTCCTCTGGAGCTGGCTGCAAAGGGAAGAGGACTGGAGCCAGCAGCTGAAGCCCCCAGGCACAATGACAACATGTTTTGGAAAGTTCTGGATCATGTCTTTTGTTTCTTTATTATTCTGTGGTTGAGCGTATGCCTCTGCTGGAAACGCAGTTTTGCTTCATCAACCACACTTGTTTATTTATAGATTTATTTTTTTTAATCAAAATTATAGACTAGATTTGCCAGTGCTTATTACACTGAAATAAAGTCAGGACAAAGCCCTTTGAAGCTAGAAATATTTTCAGGCCTTTCATTAGTATATCAAGGGTTTAATTCTCAGAAAGAAAAGATAAGCACTGGAAGCATAAAGGTAAAGTTTCCTGGTTGATTTTGTTTGAGGTTTTTTTGTATAAGTAAAAGGCATGTTTGAGATTTTTAATTTCCCTTTCCTCTTGTCCTGCTTCCCCCAGGCAAACATCTGTCTCTGGTAAGAGGGGACCCCAGGGCAGTCAGTGCCAGGGCTTTGGCCAGGCCTCGCCTGCCACAGCTGCAGGAACTGAACTGCCCCAGCTGGCCGCTTCTTTTTCCTTGGCTTCAGACTTGGGAGATTGTTTTAAAGGGGCCCTGATATTTTAAAAGTAGCCTGATGTGGTTCCCGCTTGTTTTGGTGGTGGACTGGCTAACAGCTTTCTGCTCGTGGTGTTCTSATTGAATACCAGCACTTTCACTTGAGTCAGAGGCTGAATGTGTAACCTCTTGGTGATATTAATCCCCTTATATTATCACTGGAACCCTGCCAGCCCATTTTATGGACTAGCATCCTTTTATTGCCAGGAGATGCTTTCAGATTTTCCTTTAAATTATGTTGCAAATTCAAGAGTTTCACACACAGAATAATCTGGGCTGGGTCCCGTTCCGCATCCAGAGAGGAATGCCTGTGAGACACTTTCCAGTGTATTTGAAGAAAGAGAGTCTCAGCTTATCTCTTTCCAAGCACTGAACTCGTGGAGTGTTTGGAAGAAGCAGTTACAGGCAGGAGTGTCTCAGCCACATCAGGGCCGAGGAGCTAAGGAGCAAGTGTAGATCTGCAGSGAGCACCAGCTCTGCCTCCCATTCCTGCTCCTCCTGAGCTCTGCAAGGATCCCTCATGGACAGGCCTTGACAGAAACCTTCACTTTGTCCTCTCCAAGTGCTGCAAAGTGTTTGGTGATGGTGGCACGTCAAGGAAAGGGGCCCAGAAGTGCACAAAAGCTGTTACAGATTTGTGATCACTGGAAACTATTACTTGTGTCATTCCTCAAATTCCTGGTCTCTACATGGGACCCGCCAGGAGGCAGCTCAGCTGTTCATCTCYCACCTCAGTGACACAGTCAGAGATCTCTGGCAAACTCAGGATATCTCTTCAAAATAATTTTATTAGCCTAAATATCTTCAAATAATTAGTTGTAAAAGCTATTACCAGCAATTCTATATGCAGGGCTGCAGCCTGACTTTGGAAAACATATGGACATCCCAAACTCTAATGAGCAGGCACTGTCTTTAGAGGAGAAAGAAAAGCTGTTTTCCTTTATTCTGTAATCATGAAGTGAATGTTAATCAGAATAGTTATCATTTCAGCTAGCATCCACTGGGATTCAGGGAAACACAAAATAGCAGCATGTCAGTCTATTCCTGGTTGGGAAAACAGTCCAACACACCACCTGGCAGCTTGCTCCTCTGGGTAGAAGATCTAGGAAATTAGGAAGTATTAGTTGTCAGATTTCCTSTCATTGCTTCAGCACATTTCCTCTGGATCTCTGTGGCTGTGGTGCCTGTTGGGACCTCGTGTCCTCAGTGGGCTCTGCACAGGGACCTTTGTGACAGGCTGGAAGCAGAGCTGAGGCTGCACGGGGTAGCTGTGACCTGCAGTGTCACCTCCCTGCAGAGCAGCTTGGCTTGTCCTGATTTTTAATGGATAACTACAGCAAAAACAAACCCCCATGGGACAGCACGGTGGGAGAGTGTCGCAGGGTGGGAATCATCTCTGAGCTCCTGGGAAGGGAGGAAGGAAGGAAGGAAGGAAAAGTGAGGATCTGCCCTCTGACAGCCCCCAGACTCAGCTCAGCTCTTTGATCAGGCCCCAGCTGAAGTCCCACCTCATATTCTTCTTCTGTTGTTCTACTTTTTTCTTCTATTTTTAATCATCAGGCTGACCAAGCTTCCTTCTCTGGGAGGCACAGGAACCGCGGCTTCCTCTGTGCRTTTGCTGCCTTGGTTTTTAATTCCAGGAAAAGTCAGGTTGCTGGGGAAATCCAGGCTGAGATTTTTCATTCACTGACACTCGGCACATTTGTCTGCACATTGAAATTCTGTCAGGACCTGCCCAACCACTGTTTTAATCGCTGTGTGGCACATTCTATCCGTAGGTTCTGTCCTCCCTTTGAACTTGAGATCACCTTAACCCCATCCTAAGCCTGATGTTCTCCACAGACTTCAGTGCTGCCACAGGCCAGTAATTACGGCATTAGTTCTGCTCTTATTTCAAGTGAAGCGCTGTCATTTTGTCTTTCATGGCAAAACCAAGCCTGCTTCACCTCACAACAGTTTTCTGAAAGCAACTCTTCCTGTTAAGTGAATTGTATGTTTTCTTCCATCTCTCTTCTGTGCTCAGGAATGTCAAATTCAGTTCACACTTATTAGTGAGTACTTACCTGTAAATTAGTACTGCCAGTACTTAACACAAAAGGCAGATAAGTTCTCATTTGAGGAATAAATACACTGGCTGCAGACCGTGAASGGCTTTGGTTCAATAAATGTTACTGCTGTTAAAGTAAACTGATACTAGGACGTACCAAAGGAATTCTGTTGTGTGGTTCCTGTATTGGATAACAGACCACTCTGATGCTTTGCATCCAGAGGGATGACTGGCCTCATTCAGGGAACACCAGAGGCAACTGAAGGGTATTTTCAAGCCATGGAGCAGAGGCAGAAGCTTGTGAGGTACTGTCCCACCTTTGGAGATGAGCCAAGCACGGTACTGAAAATGTCTGGGTTTTTTCTGGGRACCATCCTGTTGCTACAGCAGTTACTACGTGAATAAGAGTAAGCAACATTTTCAAGGTTAGCAGGAAAATAAAGRGCTAAATAAACCCGCCAGTGAATTTAAAATGAATGCAAGGTGAGACAGCAAAAATGCAGAATGAGCAAAGAKCTAAATATTCCATCTGGACATTGACAACCCAGAAGGGATGGTGGCTCTGTGTAAAGCAGCTTGGCTCTGGGCAATCCAGTCGGCTTCAGCACAGTGCTGATCTAATCCACGTCTTCCAGTGAAACCATCTGCAATGTGATTTGTCTTGCCTGACCAGAATGTAATGAGAGCACACTCGTGTGTGGCAGTACACGAGTTTCTGTGCTGTTGTTGACAGCTTCAATGGTTGTTTTCATAAAATTGGAAAATAATCGTAATGCTGCCCACGTAGAAAGTGGAAATATTCTGAGAAAGTTGAATTGTCTTTGAGATCTCTGTGTCAAAGGGATGGAGGCAATGCAACACTGAATTACCAAAGGACTCCAGCCATGGAAGCACAGAATCCAGGGCATGGGAGGAGGGAGAGACAGAATTTACAGGCACTCCCTGGTTGTATTTGGAGAGAATATCTTGCAAACCTGTCAAATGTGGCCATTCCTTCAACATCTGCAGATGCAAGTAAACGTCTGAAGACAAGTTTAGATTCTGAATGGAACAGCTGCACTGTTATTAGAAGAGTCATAAAACCTACAAAAGACCTCATGAATTTCTAAAGCCTCTGAAATGAAAAGTGTGCAGAATAACATCTGCTCATCTTTCCTGAGGTCTATTGTTGCATCTGCCCTGACRAAGAATCCCAAAGAATGCACATTGTTTGTATGTTTTTTAAACACTTTAGGAGACATCATTTCTAACAGCTCATTTGAATCTCCAGGAATATCCTTTGACACGAATTCCCTCTGCAATCAAACAGGAATTAAGAGGAAAATCTGTTCTTGTTTTACTATTTGAAAAAGAAATCTGCTGAAAATCAAACAAGTACMGTTGCCGGAGGCACTGATGGGAATGGTCAGGCAATGAACAATTCCCCCCATTCTGTGATTTTGCTTTGGTCACACAAAGCTTTTGCTCCCACTAGTGACTGGGGGGAGGGAAAATACACAGAATTTTTAATCCTTGTAAAAATCTTACAGTACTGAAAGAATTGAATGATGGTAACAGTGTGTTAGTGAAGAGGTTACAGGGAAATCTACCACCTCTTTTTTTCCCTCTCTTTAAATTATTTCAAACAATAACAGATGCAAGAGTGGTAAGCCAGAAAGTAAAATTAATCCCCTGTTAATGATTTTGCTTCTGAACAAGTTTTAGTTCTTCATCCTTCGAAGTGTTCTCCAGGTCGGAGGGTTACTGTGTAAAATGGAAGATTTTCTCTGTAGGATCTGCTCTGTAGAATCACTGAGCTATTTGGGGATTGTGCAGGAAAAACAGAAGTACCATTGCTGCTAGAAAAGCCACTCTTTCTTCACTCCATCACCAAGGTCAATTAACAAACAAGGTTTCCTTTAGTGTTGGACCAATGCGACCCTGAGATTTGACATGTTTGGAAGAGGCAACGTGAAGAAAACTCGGAACATTTGAATTTTTCTAACTGGAAAATTCTGGCTTCCTTCTCTATGACCTTGTGAGTGTCTTGGGTAATCTCAACAAGGTACAGGGAGTTCCTTCTTGACTGACATTTTCTAATTGTTTTGTGACCTTTTCTCCTTTCTGTCTCTGTGTCTTCTTCACASTCAAGTCAGTGCTTATTAAAATAAATTCAAAAATTTTATGTAATTAATATTGATTACTGTAGTTAGTGGTGCTGAAAATGCAGTTTGTTGGCTGTGTTGCCTCACAGACCCTCCAGCAGAAGCTGAAATTGTAGATCAGAGTGGCAGGATGCCTTTAAAATCTGCACCTCCAGTCTATTCCAGGTAGGTCCAGATAACAGGTTCAGTCTCTTGGATTGGACTGGAATGGGATAACATTTCAAAATAGACAAACAGAGTGAAAATTTTAATCCAGATTGATAATACTATTTTAATGTTATTTTTAATATACACAAATATTATTTCAATATAATCTCTTAATTAGGCAACAGGCCTCTTTGTTACTTTGAATAATTGGTAATTGAAAAATCTTTCCCATCTGTTTATAATAAAAAGCATCTGCTCAACATCTGCCAGAGAAGAAAAGTCTTTGGTGGGAGAGAATCTGTGGCTTGGAAAAAACGTGGTCTCTGTTCAGAGGGCAGAAATCATTGGGTGCACCTGCATTATCTGCCTGGTCCGATTTTAAATTCACTCACTCCAGAGATGGTTTCCTGGGAGGAGGAAGGGCTGCCAGCTCTGCCTYAGCCTCATCTCCACATCCCCCTCTCCAGCCATTGTCTAGCTCTGCCTGGATTTATTATTATTGCATCATTAACGAGAATCACACATTCATCTGAGAGTCACAACACWTTTTTTTTTTATCTAGTAAAGCCACTTTGCATTTTATTTAGTCCATTCATACTATGGAATCTTCTACTCCATTTCCATTGGCTCACATATGTGAAAAACTTGAGGGACTAAATAAATCCTTATATATTCTATACCACCTTATTCCTGTGATGGCTTCTCAAAGCAGAGTTAGGAAGTTTGCATGTTAGTCACCTGAATCCATGATAGCCATAAGGTCAGCCTCAAGGGTCCAGATAGATCTGTACTTGGAAGTGTGTAACTCATCATGCTCACATGGAATTTCAGTTTCATCTAGAAAGATCTCTTCAAAACTAATACAAGCAAAAATTTCATTTTACCAGGTCAGAAATACCCAAACCCTTGAGATCTGAACAGTTTTTCAGTCACCATCACATAGAACTGCTCTGGGTCTGGGTGCTACATGCAGAGTTCACAGGCATTTGTAAATGTAAAACTGACAAACCCCGGAGTGACGGTTTGCTGCGGCAAACTGGTAAATAGTGGTCCAGGCCGGGAGTTCGGCACTCTGCTGGTGTGTGCGGGGCTGTAGGGAACAGGGATGCACCGGCACAGGTCCCAGTGCTGGGGCTGCAGGCAGCCAGGTGTGTGCGGGGTTGTAGGGAACAAGGATGCACCGGCACAGGTCCCAGCCCGGCCAGGGGTGTGCGGGGTTGTAGGGAACAAGGATGCACCGGCACAGGTCCCAGCCCGGCCAGGTGTGTGCAGGGCTGTAGGGAACAGGGATGCACCGGCACAGGTCTCAGCCCGGCCAGGTGTGTGCGGGGCTGTAGGGAACAGGGAGGCACCGGCACAGGTCTCAGCCCGGCCAGGTGTGTGCAGGGCTGTAGGGAACAGGGATGCACCGGCACAGATCCCAGCGCGGGGACTGAAGTCCCAGCCCAGCCAGGGGTGTGCAGGGCTGTAGGGAACAGGGATGCACTGGCACAGGTCCCAGCCCGGCCAGGTGTGTGCAGGGCTGTAGGGAACAGGGATGCACCGGCACA
>QVAJ01000442.1:64477-79097 GCA_003546035.1 Mixornis gularis
GCAGGGGAGGCTCCCGGGGAAGGAGCTGCTCCTGCTCAGCTCTGCCCGGCTCTCCCGGCTCCCCGGGGCCCCGCCTGTGTCCCGGCGTCCGGGAGCAGGTGGGCAGAGTC
The DNA here is from genome assembly GCA_003546035.1 of Mixornis gularis. Lineage (NCBI taxonomy): Eukaryota > Metazoa > Chordata > Aves > Passeriformes > Timaliidae > Mixornis > Mixornis gularis. Next base: position 64,588 of record QVAJ01000442.1, read on the forward strand.
GGCACAAAGGGAGTCCTCAGCCACGGCTGCCTCCTCCGGGCATCTCTGCTGGCTTTGTTCGGTCTCAGCTGCGGCCAGTCKGACCCGACATCTGCCATCAGGCATGAATTGCCCTTGGAGACATTAACTTGATCAATTATTCTGTAGTTGTCTTTAATAAATTCTCCTTTTGCATTAATACTGACCTACAGCCAAATGAGAACCACTGTTGTGTGCAGCTCAGGCCACACAAACAGTCCATGGAGTTTGCCRTGGCCAGGGTCTCTTATCTCGTCTTTGGTGATGATATGGACTGAGTTTGATGTGAGTAGGACAAGGGTWGTGGCAGAAAGCTCTCTCTGCAGCCATCCTTCCCCAGTGCACAGTGAGGACCGTGTGCTGCTTTGTGCCCTCAAAGCCTGTTAAATCCTGCCTGCATTCAGGTTTCTCTTCATCCCTCTCCTACAGTCACAAATGCTTTTGTTACAAATCAAAGCAGTGAGGAGACCTGTCTGTCTGCACCCTGAGAGGACACACRTGTCTGAACTGTGCCACTCAGTCACATCCTCCTTTGAGCCACTTGGTGGAAAACACCTTCAGCTCTGAGGATCAGGAGTCCCTTCAGCCGCCGAGCCGTGACAAAGTTGTGCCTTTAATCAATGTCAGAGCCAAACACACAAAGGCCTTAGTGGAGCAAAAGCTTTGGCGGTGCAGAGCTCATCAGAAGGCTGCCCTGGGGCATCTCAGACAGTGTCTGGCAGGTGACTATTTCCATGGCAGCAAACCCAGGCCAAGTTCACGGCGGGGACGCTCAGAGCCAGCCATCTACAGCTCCAGGTTATCATTTGCCAGCAGTGGAAACAGTGATATATGAAATGCAAGAATGTCCTGTGAATGGTGTTTATAGATGCAACTTCAGATCTTCATTTCATTGGATATATCAAACAGCTCAAATAACACTGGCAAGGAATTATCAAACAATTACAGGATTAATTTGCCCTTTTAGAATTTGATTACATGTTTTGTGTGATCTAAYCCTGTCACTCAGGGAAATCATGATTACGTTTCCCTGCAGCATAAATGTTAGTGAAATGTGCTGTCCAAGTCAATCAGTGTTATGAAGAAATTAATCTAAGCCAGTTCCTGTTACTAATGAACTTTTCCATTAGCTGTGAGCTCTTGTCTGTGGTCTGTGCTGGTCAGGCAGAGCAGCTTCAGCAGCAGCTTTTCTGCCTCTCTCTCACGTGGCTCTGTCACTGTGTCCCCAGGTGAAGAGGGCACGGGGTGCACGTTTTTGTGGAGAGCTGTGTCCCCTGGCCATGGATCAGAACATGGGCTTGTGGTGTGATGGGTCTGCAGGTGTGTTTGGGCTGAATTAGAATGTGAACACCCCACAGTGAGACAGGCTGCCCTGGCACAGTGACAGCAGCACAGGGTTTGCCTCTCACAGTCCTACCCCAGATGGGACAGTGCAGTGACAAAGGTTTACCTACACAGCAATTAGAGAGCACAAGTTCACAGTACCAAATAATTTTGGTAAGAAATTTGGGTTTTGTGCTGGTTCCTTTTAAAACCTCCATGATTTGCTGCCCCAGTCTCCTGGACATAAGTGACTGGGGAGTGGTGGAGATGGAGCTGCAAACACAATAGTATTATTGAGAGGCAAATGCTGCAGATTTGAGAGTCCCTCCCCTTTGTGACTAAGTCAGACACAAGTTAGTCCATATTGCATTATACTGGCCCTTTATGAAAAGCCGTATGTAAAATTTGTATCATATTGGATAAAATATGATAGATGATACAATATAAGAAAAAGTGAGGTGCTGAGATGTGGCCCCATATTCTTGCTCATTACCTAGCTCTTTATTCTTCCTATTGTAGTTCCTTTCACACTGTAGTACCTCTGGTTCTGGAATTACTTACTCAGCCATTCCTCCAGCAAAGCACTTGAGTGMACAGACAGTCAGTTGCTTAGAAGATGCTTATTTAGGTGACAACTCTATGTGACAGTTAAGCATGAAATAAATAATACTGTGGCATCCTCACCACAGTTTCCTATCTGAGTCAGCAAGGAGGGGGTTGGTCTTTATTGCWGTTTCTCTTTAGCATATGATTAGTATTGAGTTTCTTTTCAAGTGCTTTGCTCATGGATGTTTCAGGTTGGAGTTTTGGTTTCCAAGATAACATTCCTCCTCATGGAAAGACAACATAATTTTTCTGACCTGTCTTTTCATCAATTATGCCATGACTTCCCCCTGATAATACAGGGGGAATATATTTCATTTCCATTTTAATAGCAGAACTCCCTTACGTGCAATGATGAATGGCTGAGATCCTGACCTGACCTGAAGTCTGCTGAAATCAATAMGTACCTTCTCTTGGCTTTTGTTGTCTTTGGATCAGGCTGTGGAGCAGGATCCTGTCCACTGAAGTCAGTGGGAATTGTGTCTTTGATTTCACTGAGCACTGGTGAAGACATTGAATGAAGAGTGCATTTCATGGTGGCAGGCTCTTTCTCTGCTAAAATGAGCTACTTGCAAAATCCAGGTTTCCTGGGGACATGATGTTATAGGTGGRGAAATGAAAAGTCAGATGGTCAAGTTTAGAAATTCACTGGGCTTTTCCTCTTGTGTTTAGTGTTTCTTTATGATCAACATGACAGCAATTATTCCAGATATTGTCATGATAAAGCCTCATGTGTCATTCAGCAAACTGAATGCCTCATTCCCCTGGGACATTCAATCGCCACTGAAGAGTCATTCCAAAATATTTTGCTGGCAGTTTGGAGTTGGAGATTATTGTTAATTTGATGTCAAATACAGTTTTTCCTTTCCCCTTCCCAACCAAAAAGGCTCATATAAAGTCCAAGTACATGAGTTCTGTGAGCCTGAGGAACACAGAGCAGGTTCTCAAAGCACTGGTTGTTCCCCTATGCACAAGAACCACCATATCCAGACCACAGCTCCCCCAAAAATGGGGCAGAATGGCTGTAAGGTCCATTTTGTTTCCTCTCCACCGTGTGAGGAGCCTCCAGCAACTCATGAAGACATGAACTTTCTGCATCTGTAGCATTCATAATTGCCTGCTACGTGGTTACCATATTGTCTCTGTGTGGCACTTGGCTTTGCAGCCAGCTCATTTCTGAGTAGCTTCATGAGTAGCAGGTCACAGACAGCCTGACCTGGGCCAGCTGCTCCCTGAGGTGTCACTCCTTGGGGCTCGGGGAAGCTTCTTTAGGGAAGGCTGGCATTAGCCTATGGCAGCAGGTTCAAACTTTGTGCCCTGTTTATGTATTTAAAGTTAGCAGGCATACAGACATGGGATTTTAAGACTGTTCCCTTGTTTAGGCTGATGGCAGGGTAAATATAACGGCCCCATGTTATCTGGAGCAGTATTTGCATGAGAGATTTGTCATCAGCTGAAGTTAACCTGCTTGTGTGTCAGAGGAAAAGAGCATTTCAATATGCCAGCTGTAGAGCCTGTGCTGTTTCCTTTACTCCCCCTCTGACCCTGACAGTCCCACAGTGTGCATSTCTGTAGGGCTCAGAGCGTTCCAAGGAGCAGGAGGGTTGTGTGGCCTCGGGCCTGTTAAGCCATTTAGGCAGCCCTGGTGTGTCAAAAATCCCCCCCTGAATTAAAACTGGGCAGCAGCTCCTGCACAGCCTCTTGGGTGCTCCTGCCTGCTCCATTCGATTTGCTGTGGGTAGCAATGGCTTCATTAGGGGAGGAATGCTTTTGGGAAGAGAAAGCTGGTGGGAGGCTGCTAAGGATTAATCCCACCTCCCTGTCTCAGGCAGCATCTCTGGATAGTGCTTGGGACAGAAATCACTCACCATTGGAACAACACACAAAGACAAAACCAGTGACTCCAGTTTATCCCCCATGCTGGGCCAGAGCTGCCYGCTCCCTGTGGATGCCCAAGCACTCCTTTGTGCAGGCTGGACTGGGAACACAGCTGGGGATGGGTTCATTCCACTGTCCCTGGGGTTTCAGTGGTGCCTGGGGACTAAGCCAGGCTGTTTTGTACAAAAGAGTTCCAAGGCACAAGCTAAACCAAGGGAGGWGGATGTGTGCTCCGCAGCCCGAGTCCCTGCATCACAGCTCTCCTTGYGTTCTGGTTCTGCAGGAATGCAGACAGATATTCCAATGTGAGTTTGCTGGCCCCTCCCAGCTCAGCCCAGACCCCAGCCCTGCTCTTGGCTCCCTGCTGCACAGGACAGCCCTGACCACTCCAGCTCTGAAGGCCCCTTCACGTGGAATCATTTGCTTCAGCAGAAGCAAAGCCTGAGCCATGTTTTGACATGTGAGAACTCTTTGTTTTCTTCAGAAGGTTCAAGCAATTCCCAACTGTCTTCAACTGTTGATGACCAAAACCCTTTCCCACTCCTCTAGGGATGTAAGTCCTATCCTGTCTTTCCAGATGAGGGAAACACAGCTGGTCCTGAGCTTTAGGAGTGGATCTGCATGTTCATTAACTGCCTGGACAGTAAATTCAGTTTAAACATCCATTGCACTATTCATTTTTGCTGCCAAAGCTTTGGAAATCCGTCTTGCTCTGCAATGACATGGAGAAAACACATAAAACAAAAGGATGCACATTTACAGAAATGTAGAGTATGTTGTATCTAAGAATACATTTAACCTCAGCTGAAAAATCAGAATAATATATAATATAGAATCAKAATAATATATGCCAAGATCTGCTTAATCACCGAGAATGGAAGGATAAAACATTCTTGATCCATGAAAAGCAAAGCCTTGTCCAGCTTTGGTCCATGTTGGGCACTGTTCAGCAGTGACCAGGAAGGGCACACACTGCTGGGATGGATGGGAAGCAGGCGAGGTGCTCCAGATTAACATTCTGGTGCAACCAGAGGGGCTCAGCACGTCTGGGTAATTGACTGCAAATTGGCAGATGGCTGTGGTAAGAGGATTACCATGAATCAAGTTAGATGGCAAGTGTAACAAAGCAATAGCAAGCAAAAATAACATTGCTTTTTTCATTCCAATTAAAAACTAAGTGAATACCAGTGGCTTTGAAGCMTATTGAATGACAGCAGCTTTTGATGTCAGCTCAGAGCATCCCCAAAGCTCCTCTTCCCTTTCTCATCTCCTGTCCTGACCTCCCTGGGGCTCTGTCCTCCACTTGCACAGAGTGTCTGGAAGTTTTTCCCTGCCGTGTTGGTCTGACAGCACCTTGGCTGCTGGGCTGTCACAGGCAGAATTGCCCTTGAGGTACACCAAGAGAAGGACCCCAACATCCCTTGTTCCTTACAGCATCACCAAAAAGCCTCGTGGATGCAATGTGTCAGGCCTTGAGCCAYTCCAGTGCCCCAGCCTCTGAGCATGTGGCACTGGGGCGCAGGGATTGTTCACTGATGTGTGTTTGCTCTGGCACCTCTTCCCTGCTCCGTTCAGTGTCTGGTCCCATCTCTCTTCTGCTACCAAGAGATGGCACAGCCCACTCCAGACAGATCTGAGACAGCCTAAGTTAAGTTTTAGAGAGCTAATCTCCAGGCTGGCAAGAGAAGGTGGAACAGAAATCATCTCTTCTTGTGCATGTCCCACAGGAAACCCAGCCTTGGGCAGGTCATGCCAGAACCGACTGCTGGTGGAGAGGGCCCTGTTCCCATGGGTGCTATTCCCAGCTCCCCTTCCCCAGCACCAGTTGATCCCATTCAGTTCCTGAAGTTCTYTGCATTTTATTGCACTTCCAACTACAAGAATTTCAGAGGACAKAGAGCTATAGAACCATGGGATATCTTCCCCGTTTGGGAGGCAAAGGTTGGTAGCTACAAACAAGACATTCCAAAAGTCAGTGTAGGCCTGGTGCTGAGGGAAGGCCCCCAGGAGCCACAGTTCCCTCCCCACTTCTCTAACCAAGAGAACACCAGTGTGGAAGGAGGCAGGTTGGTGAAGAGCAGGAGGTTTGAGGTTTGCTTGGCTCCACAGACCCTGAATTTCACATGAAAACCCAGGATGGCAAAACACCAGCCAAGGAACAGATCTATTTGGCTCATCSATGACCTGATTTTTCTGTAGAAATTACTATTTAGGTCAAATTATTACCCAAGCAAGGCCATGTTATGTGTCAAGGCAGACAGGTTTTCTTACAGCTCATGGTGCAGCAGGGAGTCTCTTTGTGACACTTATCACCTGCACAGTGCTCACGGGTGCAGTGGTGGCCGTGTCACAGGGGTGCCCATGTCACAGGGGTGTCTGTGTCACAGTGGTGGCCATGTCACAGGAGTGTCCATGTCACAGGAATGTCCATGTCACAGGAGTGTCCATGTCACAGGGATGCCCATGTCACAGGGGTGTCCAGGACACAGGGATGCCCATGTCACAGGGGTGTCCATATCACAGGGGTGGCCATGTCACAGGGGTGTCCATGTCACAGTGGTGGCCATGTCACAGAAGTGTCCACGTCACAGGGATGCCCATGTCACAGGGGTGTCCGTGTCACAGGGGTGGTCATGTCATAGGGGTGGCCATGTCACAGGGGAGTCCATGTCACAGGGGTGTCCAGGACACAGGGGTGCCCATGTCACAGGGGTGTCCATGTCATAGTGGTGTCCATGTCACAGGGGTGTCCATGTCACAGTGGTGGCCGTGTCACAGGAGTGTCCACATCACAGGGATGCCCATGTCACAGGGGTGTCCAGGACACAGGGGTGCCCATGTCAGAGGGGTGTCCATGTCATAGTGGTGTCCATGTCACAGGGGTGGCCATGTCACAGTGGTGTCCATGTCACAGGGGTGTCTGACAGAATGAAATAGGTGCAACATGCAGTGGTGCTTCGCTCTTGCCCGAGAGAGCTCAGCAATACCAGTCTGCTTCCCTGTCTCCCTTTCCCGGTTATTGCCTCTTTTTGTTTCCAGTTTAGGACTCATTCATACCATGATACTCTGTTTATGTCTCCGTATTCCAACAGCAGCACGGGAGGGTCAGCCCACACAAGGTGTCTTCTCTCCCAAACACKTGGGAATTTTGAACCATTTTGATGTGCTGCACTCCAGATGAATTCAAAGATGAGCTGGTATTGTTCAGAGCAAGCTGACACRTTAGAAGAATGTGATGTGGCATGAAATCTGTGCACTGTGTTGATGAGCTCTTTTGGTTCCTTCGTTCTCTCAGTCTCACACTAATTTTAGACCATTTCCAATAGTAAGGGTTTCCCAAGAGCATCTGGCTTCCCCTTTCTGTCCCTTTTCTCCATTCTGTTGTTAGTTCCTTTAGCTCTCACTCCACCTCTTTCCCCCCACAGCCAGGGGGTATTTCCCGGAGGCTGCAGAGGGATTAGGTCYTGGAGCACGACTTTGCCTGGCTTGGGGGCCCAAGCCAAGCCCTGACAGCAGCACCCCGTGAGGAGAGCTGGCTCCAGCTGCCAGCCAGGGCTGCCAGCTGCTGAGAGCAGCAGCACTTGGGTGGCAACAACTCATCCCAGAGCAGTCCTGCCGTGAGAGGGAGATGGTAACTGAGGCTGGTAGGGAAGGAGGTTTGCCAGCTGCCCAGGCAGCACTGCCAGAGCCAGCTCTATCTCCAGAGTAAGGAAGGCAGCAGAGGAGTGTGTGAGCCAAGCCAWAAAGATAATCCTTGCTGTGGCAACACGGCGTGTCTGCATGCAGGGGGGGAGCTGTGAGGAGAGCTGCAAGGGGGGAAATCCCCCAGGGATGTCCCACTGGCCTCAGACTGCCTTAAACCTGGCACTGCTGGCCAGCAGACAGCTCAACTATGGCCTTGAAACTGGAGAGGAATGAGGACAAAGGTATCATTATAGAGATAAAATATATACCATCATGTACAGCTTTATCTGACACTAACATTAACGGAGATCTCTTCAAGAGTTTCAGTGGGCCCAAACCGTTCAGTCTTCAGAGGAAGAAAGTGCTTGAGATTTTGAAGGACTCTCTCTGCTCTTCGTTTTCTCCCTGAGCAGTGTTTCCCTTCAGCCGGTGTCTCTGACACCTGTGTTTCTGCTAAAGCAAATAAATCATTTTGCTTTTTGTTAGTTCAGTTTAGGCAGAAGTTGGTAAAAGGACTAAGCACAAAGAATGCAAGAGGTTTCTGCCTTGGAAATGAGGCAGGAAAACTTCTGTCGAAATGGCTCACGGAAGTGCAAGGAAGCGTCGGCAGCTGTTCCTCGGGAATGGATGGCAATTGCTGCAGTGCCACTTTGTGGTGGATCGAGAAACCATCCACGGGAAACTCATCTCCACCCAGAACAGCTAGGGAAACCAGGAGCTGCGACACTGAGCTGTGCTTTAACTCGGCTCGGCTCTGCACAGAGAAGGGTCACGGTGTCATCTGAGGGTCAGTGACCTCCAGGCCCTTTGGCCAAACGAGTGGGTGTCCCCACAGCACGAGTGACCTCACCGTGGTGCCACCCTCCAACTTCTYCAACCTCCAAAGCAGAACATGGGTGCTCAACCTCTGGGCTGTGTATCCGTGTCTGAATCTTCCTTGCAGTGTTCCCTACACATTTGCTGATGCTTTTTTCTGCCTTACTCTTCTTCAAAACCTGACTAGTCCTTTGCCAATGTCCAGAGACCACCAGAGGAACTGACAAAAGGATCATAGTTTCCTTTTTCTAATCTCCAGGTGGATATGACCAACCCCTCAATTCTCTCAAAATTCAACCAGAAGTGAGGAGGCCACAGATGCAGGAAATGCCGCTGAGTTCAGAAGCTTTACAGTTATAATTAGTACTGGGAATTGTAACTACTAAAGGACCCTGGTTAATGTGCCAGTGGCTGGGCTGTGGCCCTGCACTTTGCCCAGGGCAGGAGATGGAGCTCAGCCCTGCAGTGCCAGGGGCACAGAGCAGGAGCTCAGCCCTGCAGTGCCAGGGGCACAGAGCAGGAGCTCAGCCCTGGGCACAGAGCAGGAGCTCAGCCCTGCAGTGTCAGGGGCACAGAGCAGGAGCTCAGCCCTGCAGTGTCAGGGGCACAGAGCAGGAGCTCAGCCCTGCAGTGCCAGGGGCACAGAGCAGGAGCTCAGCCCTGCAGTTCCAGGGGCACAGAGCAGGAGCTCAGCCCTGGGCATGGAGCAGGAGCTCAGCCCTGCAGTGCCAGGGGCAGATCAGGAGCTGCTCCTGCTCCAGCCCCTCTCCTGGCTCTGAACCGGCCGTGCCTGTGCAGCAGCTCCGGGCTGGGCACGGCCGGGCTTTGGGCAGGGATGGTGCTGACAGAGCAAAACCAAACCCTGCATTCACTGCCTGTGTGATTGTGCAGGAGCCTAGGGAACCCCAGGGCAGCCTGAGGGCTCCTATCTCACCTCTGGTTATTGCTGAGCATGGCGCAGTGTGACAGGAGGGTGGCTGGGAGAGAGTAGTTCCCTACAGGAAACACCAGTGTGGGACCGGGGCAAGGACTGACAGAACATGACTGCCAGAGTCAGAGTTAGCTGAGTAAGTGAGAAAAAAGAGCCACAGGCATGTTCTTGAGCAATAAAGACATTAACTAAGGGCCTGAGGGGTGATATGTGGGTAGTTTCAGCCCTCTTGTGGCCTTTGGGAATCCTTAGAGGGTCCCTGCCCAGCAGGGGCCGTGACCTGCCCAGCACTCCCCGAGCCTGGCACAGAAACCTGAACACCCACAGCCGGGAGCAACAGGGACACGAACTGACACCTTGGAAGGTGCTCTGCCAACCCTGCTCTGTGCCTGTGGCCTGGAGCTGGCTGTGGCTGCGCAGCTCTTTAACTCCAAGCACAAGGGGAAATGAAGGCTGCAGCTACTGTTGCAGAAATTCCAGAAATTCCTGCTTCAGGTTGCGTGTGATCAAATCAGGGTGCGAACCCGGGAGAACCAGTGCTAATGCTGATCTCCCTCTGCTTCCTCACGAAACGAGGGCTTGCTTTTCTCTAAAGAAAATGTGGTTTACCCTMAATTTATCAGAAAAGAGATCATTAGATTCTATCGACCAAGCATTTAAGTTCCTGGGTGATTTCTGCATTACCTGGTGGGAGGGAATGGGCAATCCTGCACCAGGCACAGTCAGGCATTACCTSGTCATTAACTGCAATGCTGGGTTTGAACAACCTGCATTGTTCCAATCACTGAGTCCAGTCCACTGGCACTCCCTTAAGGACTGGCTGAATGCATGTTCCCTACCCTGGAATGAAAACTTCTGTTTTCCAAAGGTACCGTTGTTTGAGCCTTTCCCAAATTCCGGTAAAATGTCTTTGATAGTTACTCCACAGTCAGGGACTTGTCACTTTTAGACCTCCAGGTATATTAACATTCAAGTTCAACACATGCACTCTAGTTTAACCAAGAAAAAACAGATTTTTTTCTTTCTCATCTGTCATCTCTTTATCACTCGCTCCTGGTGAGTGAGCAGAGAATTCATAAGGGGCAGATGCAGCTCTCAGCTCCAGTGAGATTATTTATAGTGTGTGCCAAAGCTCCACCCTGGCTGCACACGCCAGGCAGTTGTTACAGGCGTGTGCCACTTTTCTGAAGGAGTCTGCAATCCAAACTCCTCTTGGATTTCTAGCACATCACTGCACTCATGAATGTTTCTGAGGTTAGAAATCAGATGAACAGCTCTGTCTAGTGGCACTTGCAATAACTACATGAGAAGGTCGTTATTTCTGACAGAACTCAGTCCATGTGTTGAATCAAGTGAGTCTTAAAATAGCTGCCTGGGTTGCTTTTCCACATGGCAAATGCTCCGAGTTCTTCTGGAGACATGGGATAAACATGTGAGGCCACACTCTGCCATGAGCTTTCTGTTCTTTTAAGAGCTTTACTGCCTTTATTTAGTTTTCACCGAAAGCAATAAAAATCCCAGAGGCTTTGCCTTTCCTAAAGCTGTGATGGTGATTTGGAGGGCCCTGTGCTTCCCTGCCCCTGAGGGGTTTGGTGCTGATGTCCCAAATCCATTTCAGCTCACCAGCCTGTCATATGGCACAGTGACTGGTTTGGGTTTTGGGCAAGTTCCATGATACTGCTCTGTGTAGTTCTTAACAAACCCGTATAACTGGGGAAATGATTCTGGAGCCTGCCAGAACCTGGGCTGGGGGATCCCTCACTTGAGCAGTTTTAAACCTGGACAGGTSCTGGTTCAGGGCCTGGATATGGAGGGTGAAAAAGCCCCAGTAACAAACAGTACAACAATGTGCCCCTCTCAGTGTTTCAGCTCCCAGGATGTGGCCAGATGGTGAGTTACCTTTGGGCTGGTTGTTTTGTACAGGGGATATAAGATGTATGATATTGGTTATTCCTTACAACAACCCTGTGGACGGCTTGCTACAGTCTTAAATGTTCTAAAACACTGTAATAATTCTAAATCACTTGAAATTAAAAAGAAAAAAGTCACAAAAGGGTGGGAGGTTTTTTCCCTGAAATATCAAAATTAATCATAAAAATGTTCTTTAAAAATTTGCTTTATTCTCATGATTTTGGTACAGCAAATTCATTATGTTATATATGAAATGAGAACAGCACCACACACAGCAGCTGGTGGACATTCTGTGACAGCTTTGTGTTTCCTGTCTCCATGGATGCTCTGGGTGTGCTCAGGCTGGAACAGAGCTGCTGCTSCACCTGGAGAAAGGGGACAGCAAGTGCTCGCTGTGTTTGCACGTGTCCTGACACCCCAAGGTTTTGGATGCCAGCACTGCCAGTCCGGGTGCCCTGAGGTTCAGGTACATGTGCCATTGAAGGCCGTGTGTGCTCCCTGTGTGCAGAGCTCACTCCTCGTGTGCTCCTCATCCTCAGCAGCTCCCGGCTGCCAAGGCCTTATCTCTGACAGGTCTGAGCAGTCTGACACCCACCCACTGGCTCTGGCTTTTCTTCCCTGTCACGCCGAGCTGTGAGCTCAGCTTTGGGAGCCCAGAGCAGCCCACCTGCCTCCTCCACTCCCACCCACACACCCTCATCTACCCCAACTGCTGCTTGGAGAGTGAGACCAGAGCACTTGTGTGGGAGATATTGATGGTAAAACAACACCTCTGCACCAAAAGGGAAAATGGGTGGGAAGGGAGAAGGCAGTGAAGCCGCTGGGATCAGAAGCGAGTAGTTTGTGTGGGATATGTGTTTGTGCCTCCGTGTGCAGTGCTGCTGGGTCTGRCTGCAGCCACCCCTGTTACCTGTCTAATCCACATTAGTGAGCACGGATAATGAAGAGATTGCACTAATTATTTCAGGGTAAGGATTCAGCATGTATCCTTGTCCAGTGACTTCAGGCTACGGGGCACTGAGGTCAGAGCCTGAAGAGGGAAGGTGAATGCACTGGAACTTGCTCAAGATTTYRGGTGAGCCACAGCACAGAGCACCCSTGTGYTACCCCTGTGCCCAGGTCACYGCTGAAGAGCAGGTGCTGCAGAGATTGCAAAGCAAGTGCCACATTCTTTTATCTTTAAATCTCTCTTGAAACAAGGACTCTGCCTTTTCTTAGCAGGCAAGGCTCTGTTCCTTCACTGTGGCAAGCAGGTAGAGATGGAAACGAAGCCGTGACTGGCTGAGAGCCATGTCCAGCACAACTTTCATATGGAGTCTAAACTTGCAGGTTTTTCTGAAATCTCCCATGAAACCAACAAAATTTCCAAAGGAATGCATTCCTGTTAAATCTGCTGGTCCCTCCCTTCAGCAGCATTGCTGCAGCCCTGCCTCACTTTGCATAGCAAAGCCTGGAGATAAGGAGAGAAGTGGGCACAGAAACCTGCCCCCCCCCTGCCCAGGAGGGAATGCTTCGATTCCATTGCCTTCTCTGGACTCTTGCTTTACCCCAGTTCCCTGTGACTGCTTTTCTCTGTGTGCCCCATCACCCCGGGCTGTTGCCTTTCTCTGCCACAACCCAGACCGAATCTGGAGAACTGGGCTTTTTCAGTTATTTCTGTCCAACGTTTTGAAGCTGCGAGTCCTGGATCGTGTCTCCTTTCCCTCCTTCTCCCTTGTGCTGAGTTTTCTTTCTCACATCTCCTTCTCTAGGTTCTGACTCATTTCACTCTTTGTGAGCTCTCTCTTGGCATCTCCCATGCTGTATGCCTGCCAAATCCTTGCAATCCCCACTGTCTCTCCACTATGTTACTTGGACGTCTGCCAGTTCTCAGCCTTTAAAATTCAGTATTTCTAGGATCTGCTCTCCTGAGATTTTTTTTCCTTTTTTTTTTTTTTTTCTTATTTCCTCTCCCTTTTTAATATTTCTAACCATTTCTCCTTTGGTGCTGAACTCTCTCTAGGCACAAGGAAAATAAGAAGGTTCTTTTGTGACCTGACTTGGAACAGATTGAATTCCGAAGGGTAGTGTAGAGATTTGTTTCAATGTGCTCCTGGAGGCTTTATTCAAAGTGCAGGGGCTTTCAGCTGCCTCTTTAAAGGGATAGTCTGTAGATAAACCAAAATTCACAGTTTTAATATGCTCTAGTGATCTATATRTGCTAAACACTTTTATTTTTGACAGCCTTGGGAAAGGCGAGAGTTGACAGACAGCATTTTTCTGATAATTTTATTCAGTGTTCTTCCTATTTGCTCTAAAGGGCATTTCCCACWAACAGTCAAGTACAACTGTATGAGGGAAGCTTGCTAATTTACARGGGAGAAGAAATTCTGGGATGTTTTTCCATGCCAACCCTTTGATCAGTACTGCAAATTTGGAACAAGTGTGTCAGCTCCAATGTGCACATCCATGCCTCTTTATGGAAGGCAGCTCCTCTGTTCTCACAAACACAGCTCTGAGCCTTCCTTCAATCTCACACCTGCTCTGAAATTCTGCCGCTGCTCTCATGGGCCCAGTTCCTATCAAAGGGCTGGTTTGGTGCTTTTTGATATAACAAAGGATGTGTGATGTGTTATCTGTGTGTGGTGCCCTTCACAGGCTGCAGCCTGAGCAGGAGCCCCAGCATCAGCCCAGGGCTTCCCCAGCAGCTCTCCMGACCTCCCAGACACACGGATGGTGGAGGAGGATCCACACCCCWGCTCCAGGAGGTTTATTTCTCTTTGCCCGAGGGTTCATATCAACTCCAAGYCCAATAATAAACCGTGCAGCTTTCTCTGTCACAGGCTCTTGAATACTCTCCTTATGATTTAGTGTTTCTACAAATAACTGTTTTCTATTTACTCTCCTGAGCTGCATTGACAGCAGTGGGACTCTTGTTACAGTCTGTTGTGTTTCTTATTAATGCCACATGTGTTCATCACAGCTGAAATACTGCAGTGAACACCAGAGGAATTATGCCTTAAGTGGAGTCTGAAATGTAAATCTCACCRTACTGCTCTCCAGTGATTCATCCAAACTGCCTTTCACTGGTTTGCTCCTTAAGCTCTTTTACAAAGACAGCCTGGCGTGTAAGAACTGTCACTGAGCTATCACTGACCAGCCCTAGTGCTGAAATCCCTCTGCCAAGGCTCCTGCAGCAGCCCCGGAGCAGGGAAGGGGCAGGAAGGTCCCGGGGCACACAGGGGCTTCTGCTGGAGGCAGGAATCAGGGGCACAGGAGGTTCCTGCAGGGGTTTGCCTGTGGATCCTTTCCAGAAATGCCTGTGGATGGCTTTCCTCAAGTGTCCTGTGGATGCTTTCCAGAAATG
>QVAJ01000442.1:108347-118957 GCA_003546035.1 Mixornis gularis
TCATCCACTTTCCTGTCCCCCTTTGCTCCGTGTGTCCCCTCCCGTGCTGTCCCCTCTGTGCAGGGCGTGGCAGGTGCAGCCTGGCCTGGGCAGCTGTGTCCCTGTCCCTGCAGCCCCTCCCCAGGTGTCCTTCCCCAGGGAACTCTGCAGCATCACTGCCATGGCAATGCCCCCTCAGCATCTTCATTCCTCTTCAGGGCTCACCTCAGCCTCCTCCTGCTGGGAAGCTTTTGGGACAAGGCATTTATTTCAGTCATATCCTTTAGGAGCCTTTAGTCTGTGTTTCCTGGAGCCACACTTGCATCCTTTCAAAAAGAACAAGTTCTTTGGATGCCTTTTAAATGTAAAGTCTTTAATGTTACCAAAAATGCTTTCATGCCTGAGGGTTTTTTATTTGCGTTTTAGAGGCCAATTCTTTCAGTGGGAGCCTAGATAAATATTTTAAGCTGTAGTTACATTACCAATTCATGCTTTTGCTGTATTTCTTTTAAACTGCCTTTTATCCTTTATTCTTTATCTGTTCTTTAAATTGCTTTTTWGAGCCTATTAGATTATTTTATAGTTATATTATGTACAGTGTCACTGCAGAAAAATATATTTGTTTGTCTTCTGCCTTGATTAATGTCCATGTCCTGTCTTCATACACATCCCATCTTTCAGAATCTGTTAGTGAGRTGGATCTCTGTGCTTATTTTGGCTAAAGAAAATGTGTCACAGACCTATTTGAACTAAAATTATTTTCAGTAGGTCTTTCCTTGCAAGCCTAAAATACCTGTGTGTGTGTGTGTGCCAACTGCAGGGTGCCCCTGGCCCCCCAGGGTGTCACTGTCCTTGAGGCTCACACTGACCCTGATGTGGTGCAGATGAACCTCCAGGTGCCCTCCAGGAGCTGCCCCCAGCCCCTGGCTGTGTGTCAGGTGCCCTTCCCTGGTTTTTGTTCTCCAGAATGTGTTTGGCTCATGCTGAGGTGATTCTCTCTCCCTTCCTTGCCCCTCAGAAGCAAAGTGTGTGTCCCCAGTCCTGCCTGTGCTGGTGGCTCTGCTCCCAGCCTGGGAGGAGCTCCACCAAGGAGCCTCCAGCCTCCTCCTGTGCTCCTGGGGTCACTCCTGGTGTGGTGGTGTCTTCAGACTCATGCAGCTGCAAACTCCTGCAGTTCAAACTCAATGCAGTTGCATTGAAAACTCTGAATTATAGACTTCTTTWAAAAGATTTTCTAGTATTAAATCACTTACTTTGAATTAATGATGCAATTATTGTAGAGATGAATATTTAACTCATAATCTCTAGCTTACATCCAAAACTTTGCTTTGCACCCCTGCTCAACATAAGCTTTTTGTTTTTAAGGAAAAAAGCCCAGTCACTAGTAAGTCTCTTCTTTTCCCCCTCCACTTTGTAGGCCATATTTGAGGTGATATCTTCTGAGCACTCCTATTTGCTGAGCCTGGAGATTCTGATCCGGATGTTTAAAAATTCCAGGGAACTGAGCCTCACAATGACCAAAACAGAGAGCCACCACCTCTTCTCCAACATCACGGATGTTTATGAGGCAAGCAAAAAGTAAGTGTGGCACTTSTGTATTTAGCAGGACTGTACCTCCTTAAACACAGCAGCAGGTTCCTTTTTGAAGCTGAGTTAACCATTTTAGTGGTGACCATTTCTCCCAAAACTCCTGCTGGTTTGAAGGTGGGAAGTACAGGTGGCAGAGGTGTGCACAGGAGGGTGAGCAGGGCTGGCCGGGGTTTGTGTCTGAAAACGGGGAGGGAAGGAAAGCCCAGAGYGAATCGTGGTGGAAATCAGCATCCTTCAGATGTAACCGGTTGGGAGCTGGATGCTGGCCGGGCACCTGGTCCTTCCAGCGCATCAGATRAAGCTTAGTCTGCCCTGCTGAGCTCTTCACTTTGGGCTGGAGTCTGACACTTGCCCTGGAGGGCTGGCTGGTGCCAGGGGCTGTCCTGGCTGTGCTCTGGGGCTGTCACCCCTCTGTGAGCACCGGGGCCTGGCTCTGCTGCCTTTGGGCACATTCCTTCGGTCTGCAGCAGCAGCCGGGGAAACACGGCACAGATAGTGCCCAGAGAGGAGGAAATGGCAGATCTGGCACGATAGAAATGCAGAAAAGGCTTGTTCATGGCTGGTAATTACTGCCTGTGGAATTTAATCCTGCACATGCATATGTATGTGCTCTCAGAGTACTTCACACTCTTTCWAGAAGCTGCTGAATGGGCTTTGCTTCCTTGCAGTTTGTTGTGCATTCACAGCAGCAGGTGGATTGTGTTCCACATAACTAAAGCATCCAAGTGTCTGTGGTGCTTTTCCTGGATTCCCGGTCTGAAGTGAGCACAGTGGCTGCAGGATGCTCGTGGCCTCTGAAGGGTCTGAGTGGTCTCAGCTGTGGCTCTGTACAGCTTCACATGGGTCTCTTTTACCTGTGGAACAGAGAAATATTGGCCTCCTTTCAGAAGGGGGGCTGAGGGTTGAACAAGGATTCGAAATGGGTTTTTATTTTGTTCCCCTTTCTTTTGTCCCCATTGTAGAAATTGCAAAGTTGTGAATTCTTTAGCATTAAACTGTAATTTACCTTGGTGGAACTTGTCAAGTTCCGTGTTCCCAGTCATGGTAAAGTCATTTCTTGGCTTTTTTCACTGAGACACCACGAAGTCTGTGGAATTTTGACATCTGCTGTGCAGCAGTTTGACTTTTGTCTTCTGAAGTTCATGCAGCAACAAGATCTCGTTTTTTGGAGGCTGCAGTGCTGTGCCAAGTGCAAACCCAGTTCAGGAGCTGCAGAGCAGGAGAACATTTGGGTTTGTCTGGGGACCCTTCCCTTCTCCCTCCCACTCCCTTTGCTTTGTCTCTTGCAGTTGAGGTCGGGGTTGTGTGGCCCCAGAGCCACCCCAGTGACAGCCCTGCTGTCAGGGGGGCAGCTTATCCCAGTCTTTATTTTCAAGGAAAAGTCCCTTTTACAGGTAGTCCTTGGGAAGTGTGAGGTGTCAGAGTAAAGGACAATGGGGATGGGGAGGGCAGCGCTCTTAGGGGAGCTCTTACATCCCTTTTGATTAATAGTCTTCAAAGGAAGTGGGAGGGAGAGGGGAAAAAAAGAGTGGAAAAATAYCACACTAGCCTAGAATTGTAATCTTATTCTTTCTTGTCTGTGAAGTGTCATGGTTTAAGAACTTGTTTTTTTATGACTTGGGGTAAAATCAGAAGTCATAAGTCCTTTTTAAACTTGCATGAAAACATAATTTCTTTCCCAAGTTTTGCAATACTGTTAAACTAAAAACTTTGTGCTGCCTTCGAGCAATGTCATTTGTGTAAATAATAGAAGTGATTTTAAACCAGATACCAGCTTGATATCTCCAAACTGTTGCTTTCCATTTTCAAGGTGTTTCAAAGTAGCAAAATCCACCCTTCTGTTATAAAATGGAGCATCTGTCCCATTCTGCTGGTTTTTAAACAGCCTTTGCTTAGTTCAAAACCTGAATATGAGTGTAGTTACCAGTGGTTTTGGTTGGTGGACAAAGGTTTGCTGAGCCTGAAGAGCCTGAGCTGATAAAAATACTTCAGAAAAACCTTCAGTGAAAACTGCTTAAAGCTCTGTCTAGGAACTTTGRCTTGGAACACGTTTAATGGAGATTCTCCAGCAACACCAGGACAGGCCTGTAGTGCCTGACAGGCCCATTCCGGGGGGAACAAAGCTGCCTTTGTTGGAAGCAGAATGCAGAGAGCAGAGACTGTCTCTGCTTTTGGGAGCTCCCTGGAATGTCTCTGCCAGGGGGGAGTGGAGATGAGTAATCTGGGCAGCCCAGGCTGTGTGTGGTTATGGAAACCTCCTGGAAAGTGGCTGCAGGGAGCTGGAGTTGATGGTCCTGGTGTGATGGGCAGGTCAGGAGTGCTGGAACCCAAACTCTCCCTGCTCCAGCCCCAGCCAGGAGCTGTTGGACTGGGCTGGGGGTGCCAGGGAGCCCCTGAGCCAGTAATGGGTCAGGAATGGTCTGAGGGGTCAGGGTCAGGCAGGCAAGTGGGGGCACAGCTCCCCAGGAGCCTCTCTGGGGAAAGGGGAGTCACAGGGAAATGGGGAAGGTCTTCAGGAACAGCTGCAGGGTCAAATCTCCAGGTTTGTAGCAGAAAGGAGAGCTTTGGCATTTGTGCCTTCTCTGCTGTTAGGCCAGCAAAGGGCAAATGCTTTTGTGATACCAGAGCAGCATCAGCAGGAAAAGATCCTGACAAAACCATTTGGACAGACTCTGGTTTTAAACTCTGTGTCTCAAGCACAGAACATGAACACCCTGGTTGTGATGGGTTCCCAAGACGTTCCCATTCCCTTGTCCCAGTGTCCCTGGGTGCAGTTACTGGCCGAAGGGACATTTGTTGTCCTGCAGGTCCCACCTGTGGCCAGGTGCTGTGGGCACCTTGCTGCTGTCTGGGGAATCTCTGTGGACAGCAGCTCTGGGCAGGGCTGCTGTGGCCTGCCATGGCCCTGGGTTCTGCAGAGCCCCATAAATACCTGGAGGGGCAGTGGCTGCCCTGTGGGACAGGCCCCGGGGCCAGGGCTGGCCCAGAGCTGCTGACAGAGGGAACAAACAGGGGCAGCTCCTCCTCTGGGCTCTGAGCTGCTCCCTGGATAAGGAAAAAACACCAGTAAAAGGTGTTTTATGGGCTGTGAGTTTGCAGGGTTAGCTGTTACATTTGTGTGTGTAGTTGTGTGTTGGTTTCCGTTATTGGGACTGTGGGAACTCACCAAACAAACTGATCTCAGTTCTGCACTTTAATCAGCCATTTTTTGTGGTAAAAACTGATTTTGGTTCAGCATAAAAATTCTATGGAGATAAGACTATTTTCCCATTTTTACTGTTTTAAATCCCCCTTCCCTAAATAACAATAATGTTGCAGATGTTCAGATTCTGTTCCTGATGAGAAGGGTCAGATTTGGAGAGGTTAACCAGAAATCTCTGTTCTAGCTGAAGTTATCTCAAGTTGGCAGTTGTAACTCTGGTGCCCCTGTCTCCAGGGGGAAGAAGCTGAATTCTGCTTGCTGCCACTGCAGGGTTTTCTGTCCCTGGAGCTAAATCTGCATTCCTAAATTTGGCCCTTCATGAGTGTTGCAGAGTGGATGGTTCTAACAATGCAAGGGAAAGGTGGGAAATCAAATTCTGTCCTATGATGCTGTTTGACTTTCTCTTAATTGGATCTAACTTTAACCAGAAAAGTCCTGGATTTAACAAAGATGTTTGAAGTAAATCCTTCTGACACTCAGCAAAAAAAGCTGCAACATCACAGCGAGTTGTTGGTTAAATTGAATGGAATCATTCCATCCCTCAGTCCTGAGCTTTATGGCAGAATCTGTCCTAAAATTGTAAGAGAAAGGATTTATTATGTGTTTGGTTCATTGATTGTATCTAATAATTAGCAGATTAGATGTGGAAAATTACAACTTTGATGCAGGATTTCCTCATGGGACATACTGGGAGATGGGACTGTGATATACTGCTCTTCTTTGCCCCCCTTTTCCCTTTTTTCTTTTCTGTGTCTTGTACTCTCCCAGATCTTTACTGTTCTTACAGTGATTGTCTCTGATGATGTCACTGATGAAGCATCAGATAAATTCTGAAGGTGGAAGTTGTGGCCCAGCAGGGTCCAACACCTTGTCAGTGTGCCATAACCCAGCAGGAAATGTTGGGTTTCCTCATTTCCTGAGCAAAGGGAATTGGCAGCAGGGGGAGGTTCTCCCAGCCATAAACATGTCTGAGCAGAGAGAAACAAATCCAGTGTGGGATGGGGCTCTGCTCTGCCTCCTGAGACACTGCAGACTCCACACCTACAGCCTCTTTTTAATGTCATTTTATTATTTATGTGCCCCTTGGGGCTGCTCCTGACACTGAACCCCAAACCCACAGCACAGGACAAGTCTGTGACAGCTCCCAGTGTGTTGTGCCTTGGAAGGGGCAGTGTGGGGACAGAAGGGTGCTGGGGGGGACTCTGCCTCTCTGCCTTCAGCACTGGCAGGGCTGTAACAAATTCTGTACACGGGGCTGTAACAAATTCTGTACACGGGGCTGTAACAAATTCTGCTCAGCACCTGCAGGCAGAGCCAGTCCATCTGCACTTACTGTGTCAGAACTTCACAAAAACCCAAAACCAGACCAAAATCCACTTGGTTGTGGTGGCTCTGGCTGACCCAGTGAGAGCCTGGCAGTGCAGCAGCTGCTTTAAGCACACCTGGAGAGGGCCTGGGTTTAGTTAAGCCCTGCTGCTGTTCATCCTGTTCTGCTCCTCTCACATGTTTGAGGTGTGTTTGCAAAGCAAACTCTGGAGAACATCACTTGAAAAATGATGGCAGATATGAGGAGCCACTGTTAGTGATGAAAAAATGGAATAGAGGGCTGAAATTAAATAAAGCAGATTTCAAAATACTGGAGCTTACTGTGAGCTCATGTGTTTTAGGTATTTCTTTACTATTTTGTATGCTATATGAGATTTTTTTATGAACATGTTGACTCCAGGGTGTTGAGGATTCTTGCAGTGAGTGCTGATGTACAAAGGCTGCAGCCAGGACAGCTTTTCCTGTGTGAGGGGTGACCCCCAGAGCTGATCTGTGGGGGATTGCCASTGAGCATCATGGAGATCAAGGTTCTTTGGGAGCACTGGGAGTGCAGAAAGCAGGGGAGACTCACACCTGGGACAGAGCACAGCCAACAGGGAAGTTGTCAGAACAAGCACGGTTAGGGAAGAGCCAGCTCAGGATTTTGGGTCCTGTGCCCATTTGCAGTTTCCAGTCCGTGTTTGGTTCCCGTGGAGGATTGCAGGATGTGGAGCACCGTGCCCATGGCTCAGCAGGCACACATACCTGTGCTCCATCCAGCGCTTGGCGCTGTGCTGCCTTTAATTGCAGGAGGAAATGTGTTAATGTGTGTTTGAAGTAGTTTCATTTCTTTTCCAACCCCGGTTGTGGAAATTCCGGTCGGACCAGCTCGGTGCTGCCGCTGGCTGTGGCGGTGGGGAGAGGGAAGGGGCTGTGCCCGGTGGGGAGAGGGAAGGGGCTGTGCCCGGTGGGGAGAGGGAAGGGGCTGTGCCCGGTGGGGAGAGGGAAGGGGCTGTGCCGGGCTCTGCTGCCGGGGAAACAGCCCGGGCCGTGTCCGGCCAGACCATCGGTGCTGTGATCGAGTCAGGGGAAGGAATGCTGGGCGACAAACACGCTGTTTGCATGGAAAAGTGAGCAGTTGGTTTTAACCCCCCAGGTTCTTTGAAGARCTCGAGGCAAGGCACCAGAACAACATTTTCATCGATGACATCAGTGACATCGTGGCGAGGCACGCGGGCTCCACCTTCGACCCCTACGTGAAGTACTGCACCAACGAGGTGTACCAGCAGCGCACCCTGCAGAGACTGCTGTGAGCAGGGCTGGGGCTGGGCTGGGCTGGGCCTCACATTCATCAGTTCARTGTCACAGTGACAGTGGCCCTGTGTGCCACTCCTGGGTCTGCCCTCACAGTCAGGGCTGGCAGCTCCTCAGGTTTGATGTCAGTGCTGGAGCTGCTGGGTCTGAGGGARCAAGGCCCAAGGCTGGGGTGGTCTGACCCCTACAAATCACATTTCCTTTTCTATAAAATAACGGTTTATTTAAAATTTAACAACTCGCACAGTCGTTTGGTAAAACGTGCCATTGAATTCTTTCATCCTCTTTCTTCCCAGAGCCACAAACCCGGCGTTTAAGGAGGTGCTGTCCCGGATCGAGTCCCATGAGGATTGCCGGAATTTGCCCATGATCTCCTTCCTCATCCTCCCCATGCAGAGAGTCACTCGTCTCCCCTTGCTGATGGATGTGAGGGCACCTGCCTCCCTCTTTCCTTGCTGCTTGTTCTTGCACTGTTAACATCCTCTCATATTCCCTTCTGGTTCTCTCCATGCTTGTCCCTTACACCAGTCCTGGGCTGTGGGTTGTGGATTCCTGCTGCATTTGTTTGCTGMCTGGGTCTGGGCCCTCCTGCTCCCCCATTCACAAGTTAAATACTTGGATGTTCTAATRGGAAAATTGTACAGTAAAGGGTCAGAATGGATCTGAAACTCAAAAGGAACCAGCACAGGAACTGTGTGGTGCTAGGATTGAAATGAGCCCTGCAGCTGAGAAACAAGAGCTGCTGTTGTGTGGGTTGGTGAGGGCTTTGGCAGGGAATGCTCTCGGGAGTCTCAAGGATGGGCTCCATTCCCCAGGGAGCTGTGGCACGGTGTGAGTGGGGCACACTAAGGGCTGAGTGAGGAACTGGAGCAGCAGCAGGAATGCAGGTTGTGATCAGGCTCAGATTTCAGCACTGGTAGGAGCCAGAAACAGAACTGATCATTTTGTTCTGTATATTTTAAATTGAGCACTGATGAATTTGATCACGTGGACAGTTAGTTCATTTGCAAACATTGAATTCTCTCTTTTCTGCAGTACATTGCTAGGTAAAAAATGGAATAATGATCAGTATTCCTGCAGTGTGTTACTGGGGGTGCCTTCCCCTTCTTGGGTTTTTCTTCCCTATACCTCCTTCTCTCTTTGGCTAAAACAATCTAARCAATCAAATCAAGCATTTTATTTCCCAGTCTTTCAGTTTTGTTTTTTGTCTGGAGATGGTTGTATAAACCTTGTGTTGAGAGGTGCAAAGCATCACTTTGTTCCCAGACCTTTCCAGGGAGTCATTCCTTAGTGTGACCAAGTGTCTGGTGTTCCCTCTTTATCTCAGTCCCCAGCTGTGATTCAGCTCCTGGATTTCGGTTAAGATGTGAAATCTCTCTGGGTTGCAATCTGTGCTGCTTGGTCCTCTGAAGTAACTGATGTTTTCTTTCAGACTATTTGCCAGAAAACCCCCAAGGATTCAGCAAAATACGAGAACTGCAAGCAGGCTCTGAAAGAAGTCAGCAAGGTACGTTCTCAAGTTATTCCTGTGTACTTCCAGGGAAAAATGGATGTTTTCCATGCAGGCAGGGAGAGCACTGAAGCATAAAAGGTGTGCATCGTTGTATTTAAGGAAGGGCACTGGGGATTGGGATTGTGCAGAATTGCTGCTTCCCAAACTGGATGATACCGTGGGGGTTCTGGGTTTGTGTGTGGGAGCAGTGTGGGGAGTGGATCCAGCTGGGAGGAGGGAGTGGAGTGTGTTTGGAGCTGATCATCAGCTCGGATCAGAGCAGTGGCCCTGCTCAGCCAGAACTTGGGCTGAGCCTTTGTTCCCCCTGGAGACTCACAAGGTGTGGGGGTCCTGTGGGATCACTGGGGTGAGGAGGTGTGGGTCCCTGCTGCGGTCCCTGGAGCCCTGGTCACAGCAGGGTGAGGTGGCTGTGTCCCTGCTGGGGGGTTTGTGCCCCAGCAGAGCCCTGCCAGGGCAGCAGCAGCCTGTGAGCAGAGCCCTGCCAGGGCAGCAGCAGCCTGTGAGCAGAGCCCTGCCGGGGCAGTCCCCCGGGCTGGGGGCTGAGGCCACGGCCCTGCTCAGCCCCTCTCTGGTTCGCAGCTCGTGCGTCTGTGCAATGAGGGCGCCCGCAAGATGGAGAGGACAGAGATGATGTACACCATCAACTCCCAGCTGGAATTCAAAATCAAGGTAGGATGGGGATCACACTCCTGACCAGAGGGACACTGAACAGTGGAACTTGCCCAGCACGGTCAGGTCCCACAGGGATTCTTGCAAAGAAGGGATCTCTTGTGGCACAACAGAAATTAAAACTTTTGGTCGGGTATTTTAATTTCAGTAGAAGGTGATGCTACAGCACAAGGGATTTTGAATAAATATTGAGTGAAGAGTGTTCTTTACTGTAAAGATAAAGCTRCTGTGAAGATTTTGGCATTAGGAGAAAGGCCAAAGGTTGCTGCTCAGTGCTGAGATTTGCTGATGTACCTGATGGCAAAGGTGTGCCTGGGAAAACACTTCCAGGCCAGGGAAGGATCCAGGGGTGTTTGTCCTTCCCCTGAAGGGTGGGATATCACAGGTTTCTATTAAAAACCTCCTGTACAATCAGTCTTTTGTAGGAAACAACAGGAGACCCACTCATAGGTAGGGGAGGTTGATTGGACTTTCTTCAAGTACATTTATTGTTTCCATTCAATGTTTGCTACAATCCTGTAATTGATGTCTGATACCATTACACAATGAGGATTCTTTTGGGACAAGATTGTTTCATGATCAGGCATGGAGTGAGTGGAGGTTGGTTCATGGTTTTAAAAGCAGAGCTCTTGAAAGGCTCTGGGTCAGGCCTGGGGCAAATGCTGCCTCCAAAAAGACATTTTCAACTTGCCTAAAGTATTTTTATTCTYAAACTTTGTCTAAAAATTGAAAGTTATAATATTTGCTTATAGCAACAGCAACAACAAATACAACACTTCTGGACAAGTGACACCAGAGCATTTCCTGACAGGTGGTGACAGACTCAAGTCTGCAGCAAGTCCAGCCCCATGTCAGGGCTGAGCTGCTCTGTGGTTCCACTCAGACCCAGGAGTCCCTSGGGGTCTGGGCTGCAGGGTCTGGATCCCTCCCCTTCCTCTGGGACAGGACGTGCTGCCTGCACCTCCCGTGTCCATGTCCCTGTCCCTCCCTCTCTGTCCCTATCCCTGGGTCTCCCTGTCCATTCCTCTCTGTCCCTGT
>QVAJ01000442.1:119746-130800 GCA_003546035.1 Mixornis gularis
CTGTCCCTGTCCATCCCTCTGGTGCCATGGCAGCAGCAGCAGCCTGGGGGTTTTGTCTTTCTGTGCTTTTGTGTGGCATTTCCCTTTGTGCATCCAAGCCCTGCAGCCGCTCGGGCCCCAGGGTGGGGAAGGCCCACTCTGGTTAAAAGCATTTTTCCCTTCTGAGAGCCTCTTTTCTGCAGCAGGGACATGGTGCACGTGATTTGCTCTTTTGGCAATTAAGGAAAAATTAAAGGAAAACCAAGCTGCCTTTGGAAGAGAGTCAATTAGGAAAATGGAATGAACTCATTTGGAGTACAGATTAGAAGAATTTTTTGTTCATCCTCAAATAGAACTTTTAAAACTATTTTTTGCTTGTAAACTAATCATCATGGGACTGTAATTCTGTTTTATAGCCATTATGAATTAGTTAAAGTATTTCTGTTCTTGCCCAGCCTCACAGAGTTTTGGAGGTTTGTTTATTATTTTGTCAGATGTAACTGTGGAGAACTTCATGGGAACCCAGGGGAAGTGACTCAAATCTCGTGTTGCTTGTGTACATGGCGCAACTGTAGAATTAAACTTTTAATTAGGTTTCAGCAGTTTTTGTTTTTAAATTTTGCAGGAGAGAAGTAGTGGGGGTTTGTTTTAGGGAGTCAGWGTTTGTTGTTGCAGCAGTGAGGTCTCAGCCCCAGTGCTGGGTTTGGGTTTGSCTCAGCCAAGGGATTAACGGGTACAAAAAGCCAGCTCATGCAGAATGGGGAAGGCAGCTGACAAACTGCATGAAGGAATGTTTTTTAAAATCATGTGAAGGGTGCTTAAATGAGGGGAAAACAGGCAGTTGTGTTCATTAGTGTGGGCCTTGGTCTGCTGCAGGGTCTGTCTGGGGGCAGCCTCAGGGGGATCTGTGTGATCTCCCTCCATCTTCCTGGCCCAAAAGGTCCTCCCGTGGGCTCTGTGTCTGCTGCAGCTGGGAATAATTTGGATTAACAAAGGCAAGTCTTCACATCAGGCAGCTCAGATCCTCTGGGGCTTTGGTGCAGCTGCTGCAGGTGTTGGCCCTCACCGGGGGAGAAAGGGCTCCTGCTCCATCCAGGAGCTGGATAAAGAGAGGAGCTGTRGGATCCCTCATCAGCCCTTTTCTGTAAAGGCTGACAGGTAACTYACACACCTGAGGAGCCCCAGTGAGAACAGCAGGGCCACGGGCAGAGGTGTGGAAGGAAGGAGGTTGTACCCACACCCCTGGGGTAGGGAAGGGAAGGTTTGTACAGCCCTGCCCACCTTTCCCTGGTGACACTGGCACAGGGAGTGTCACCTCTGTGAGGGGCTGAGGACACTCCGTGTCCCCCCATGGACAGGAGCTGGTCTCACCCTGCAGACACATTCCTGGGGTCAGGCTTTGCTCTGTGCCCTCAGGAGGTCTCACAGTCTGTTCCATCCCCAGTGGGATCAGTCAGGTCTGTTCATTCCTGTTTCCATGGGCAGTGGTGACAGGTGCCCGAGTGATTCCCAGGTATTTGCAGCTGCCACCTGTGTGTTGTAGCAGTGATGGAGTCCCTTAACTTTGGTAACCTCTTTGTGTTTGTAATCTCTGAGCTTTGAGTTTATTCAAGCACTTTTCCCAAATGGATCATACTCTGTTGTCTATTTTAAAAAAAATCTCTAATTTGGAAGGATTGCAATGTGATTTTCTTGCCTTGCAGCCATTTCCATTGGTTTCCTCTTCACGGTGGTTGCTGAAAAGGGGTGAATTAACGGCCTATGTAGAAGACACTGGACTTTTTTCCAAAAGAACCTCTAAGCAGCAGGTGTACTTCTTCCTCTTCAACGATGTCCTCATCATCACCAAGAAGAAGAGGTAAGAGCTTCACCAGTATAAAACTGCTTTTGTGTTCAGTCCTTGAATCACAGCGACTCACCATGATCCTGGCTGTGGAAGGAGTTCAGGAGTTATTTGAGCCTCTGTCATGGGTTACAAATAACAAGTAACTGCTTGTAAAACGGGATTTACTTTGGTGAACACAGTTAAGATTCCGAATTGTCAGACAAATTAAAAAGGTGAGTCTTAATGCCCTAGCAAAGAYAGAACTTTGGGAAGGTTAAAATACTGGAAGTGTCCTTTCCCCTCCACGCTTCCCCAGTTCCAGGAGCACGAAGCTCCCTCTGCCCGAGTGCCAAAGTTCCTCAGCAGTGCTGGAGCTCCCACCCACAGTGTTGCCATGGACAGAAATGTTTGTTGCTAGTTGGGGTTGAATGTTTGTGGTTTCCCTTGAGCTGTTGAATCTCAGAAGATTGTTAACATTGCACTAAGGCATCTCTCCTCACTGAGCGCTAAAAATGGCCATTTCTGAGGCTGCCCCTGGGCCTTTACCCAGAGCTCATCCCCAGGCCTGGCTCAGCAGCCACTGCCCAGCTCTGCCCCAGCTCCTTGTGCTGGAACTGCTCAGCCCCTGTGGCTCTGACCTGCTGGAGATGCTGCAGGTGAGCCCAAGGGCTCTGCAGTGACAGGGCTGGGCAGGAGGGACATGGGGACACTGCAGGTGAGCCAAAGGGCTCTGCAGTGACAGGGCTGCTCCCCAGGGCTGGGCAGGAGGGACATGGGGACACTGCAGGTGAGCCAAAGGGCTCTGCAGTGACAGGGCTGGGCAGGGGGGACATGGGGACACTGCACAGGAGGAGCCCAAGGGCTCTGCAGTGACAGGGCTGCTCCCCAGGGCTGGGCAGGGGGGACATGGCAGCTTGGGATGTGCACAAGGCTTTGAAAAGGGATAAAAATCTGCTTTTCCCCACTGCCCAGCTTTTAGTTTATTGGGACTGTTTCTTCTGCCAGTTGTCCTTGTAGTCCCAGCTGTGTGTAGACACAATCTGATTTTTTAAAAAAAAAAATCATGAAAACTGGCACAATCCTTGCCAAGCACTAATGCAGTGCCTTGGGAGGAGCAGCCTGTGCCAGGTGTGGGGATGCTGGACCCTGGGGAAGGGTGAGCCCAGTGCTGCTCACAGAGCTGCCTGTGGGCTGGGTTAGGGCAGGAGCTGAGGGCTGGGGAAATCAGAGCAGGATTGACCCAGAGCACTCGTGGGAAATGCACCGACTGCTCTTTCGTGGGTTTGGATTCCCTCCACAGGACTCTGATCCAGCAGGTTTGAGCTATGGAAGTGAGGAGTGGGAAGGATTTGTAGGGGTTTATCTGTTGATTAATTAGTAAGAAGTGCTGTTATGATTAGCTGTGCACATCTACAGACTAGCTGATTAATTCATAAGAAATGCATTTATTATTCATTGCACAAATGCATAGATGCATTTCTTTTTCAGACACAAGATTCCCAGGTGGTGATGGCAGCACTCCCAGTTGGGATTGCCAGTTCTTCCCTTGGCTAAGGAGTTATTCAGACTAAAATACTTTCTTTAAATTCTTTCTTTAAAAACCAAACTAAAACAAAAACAAAACCAAAAAAAACCAGCAAAAAACCAAAATGCCCAAACTTACTCCAAAAAACCAAAACCCACTTCTCTCAAAAAACCAAGCCCCAGCCAACCCTTTCCCTGGTTCAGAGCATCTGAGCAGGATTGGTTCCATTAGAAGCACGTTCTGTTTCCATTGTTTGGGAGTGCACAAAGCTGTTCTGCAGAGAACCCAAAGCCATCTCGGTGTTTATTTCACAGAACACTGGTGGAAATGTACCCCGAGAGCTGAACTGGGGCTTTGTGTTTCYCCAAAGCCGCTGGCAGGGGTTGGTTACCCCTGTGGAGCTGGAGGTGCTGCAGGAGCTGTCCCTGTGGTGTTAGATGTGTCTGTGGCTGCTCCACACACATTGAATGGGAAATTAAACTTTGAGCTGGTGTTTTGTCCCTGCAGCGAGGAGAGTTACAATGTCACCGAGTACGGGCTGCGGGAGCAGCTGCAGGTGCTGCCCTGTGACGGGGAGGAGCYCTGCCTCTCTCCCGGGAAGAACACGGCCGGGRTGCTCCACTCCGGACGGAATTCTGCCTCCCACCTCTTCAGGCTCCTGCTCCTCAGCAACCACGCCGGGGACAGGGTGGAGATGCTCCTGGGAGCAGACACTCAGTGAGTACAGTTACTAAGGGGTTGCTGCACCTGATTGTCTCCACRGGCTGCTCCTCCCGCCCTGCCCAAAGTAGTCAATGTTTCTTTATTAGTTTTTATTACTTACTGTGGTTTATTGATTTAAACTGCTGGGTAAGGGCTGGAGTACCCTGCCTGCAGGGACTGGGCAGGTCCCTGTGCAGGGTCCCTGACCCCGAGGGTCGGTGCTGCCAGGTGGGTGTCACTGCGGGCTGGGTGGGCACAGGAGTGTCCCCAGGCACAGGCAGAGTGCTCTGGGCCCTGAGCAGGGTGCTGTGGTGGTTGGTGCTGATGGCTGGATGGTGCAGCAGGGGCAGCAGAGCAGGGGGAATGCAGGAGCAGCCCTGCCCCTTGCTCTGCTGGTCACCCTGAGCACAGTCCTGCCTTAGAGACCAGCAGCAGCCAGTGCCTGCYCTGGATGTTCTGTGCCATCATCTTCCACACCACCTCCCAGCGCTGAAAGRGTTCATCTGTTCTGGAGGAAGCTGGAGGCAGGACACAGACATGAAAGGGAGTGCTCCAGACATGTCCCTGCCTGGAAAAATCGATAGTTTTAGGTTGGCTTTCAAAGTTTAGAATAACCATGAAAGGAACTGAAGATCATCAGTGCTTTCTATTAAAGATCTCATTATGAGGGCAGGAGATGATTCAGACTTGTTTGGAAATGCAGTTTTATTGGGGAGAAAATGCAGGACATATTTAGTTGTCTGGGCTTTCTATGAAAAGACATTTTGTTCTGCAGACTTATTATTGATTTGTTCTGTGCTGTTTGCAGTATAAATAGCAGTCCAGCTGATCATCACTCAGAGCAAGAGTCTGAAAAGAACTCCTGTATTTTAAGTTACCTRTTTTTATAGTCTTACCCTTTGAGAAGGATGGGAAGGGAATTTCCAAGGTCAAACAGTTCGGAGAGTTGAGCATGCCTTTGGAATAGTTTTGTGCAGGTAAAACTGAACCGTTTTCTCTGGCASAAAGGTTTCCAGCACAGTTTGATCCTGTTTCTCCACCTGCTGTGGTGTGTGGGTCCCAAGGACAAAAGTCCCAGTGTTAGGTGAGAATTTTCTATGGCCTGTGAGGGAGGCAGAGGATCCAGAGGTGATGATGCACAGGGGTTACTCCCAGGTGCTGAGGAGAGGGATGCTGGCACTGGAAGCAGGGTGGGCAGTCTCAGTGCTGACCATTACCCAGGACATGAGTCAGGACACCGGTTGTGCTTTGCAGGAGTGACAGAGCCCGCTGGATCACGGCGCTGGGCCAGGACACTGAGGGSCACCACACGGACAGGACCAGTAAGTCACAGCTGCTGGGGCTCCTGGGGGCTCTGCAGGGAACAGCTCTGCCCTCAGTGGGGCTGGGCTGCAGCTGCCCTGAGCGATGGGGGAAGGTGTAAAATGGACATTTTTAAAATAAATGGTGGGGTGATAAAAGCCCCCACCCTGGGACTGGTTTAACTGAGCCTGGCTCACTGTTTCCCCAGCCCTGGCTCAGGTGGAGATCATCAGAACATACACAGCCAAGCAGGCCGATGAGCTCTCTCTCCAGGTCGCTGATGTCGTCTTGGTTTATCAAAAAGTCAGTGATGGTGAGTGAGGATTTTGCTGTCAGTACCATTTGTCACCTCTGCAGGGGGATCCAGCTCCAAAAACTTGTTTCCTATTAGCACAGGGCTGCAGGGAATAAAAGTTCAGCTTCCAAGGAAAACGTGAGCATTTGGGTTCAGATTTCCAAAGGAAGCAGCAGATCAACCAGCTGTAGAACGTGGCTGCTGGCCAGGTTCAGCATGGGAGGTGTCCACAAATAGGAAATTGAATTTGTCTAAAAGCACGGAGCTCAGACATTCCAGTGAGTGCCAGGGTTGTCCAAGAGAAACATCCCTGCTCTGTCGTGCCAGGGCCTGGCCTTTCCTGCTGCAGCTCTGGCACGGGGTGCTTGCTGAGGTTTCCCCCAGGATCAAAGTGATTCTTGCCCAGACCTGCCCACTGCACTGATAGCACCAACTGCTGGCTCAGGGATGCAGGCCACTGTCAGTACTTGAGGGACTAAATTCTAACTTGCTGTTGCTCAATTAGTTGTGAAATCAGAGCTCCTGTCCCTTGTGCTGCATTGCTCTCTACAGATTACAATGGTACTACAGCATTACTTCAAACTATATTTGAATCACAAAAAAGATAGTGAAATTGTGCAATACTCTGCACATACTATCTTTTATTTTACTCTGGCTGTATTAAGACCATCTGCCAAGGCTACCCTAAACCGGCCCTTGCTTCCCAGTCCAGGCAAGTGCAGGATGTATGTGCTGACTGCCAGGTGGGTCACCCCAGTGCGCAGGCAGGGGTGGGCAGCTGCAGAGGTGTCACTGTTGTCCCTTCCCCAGGCTGGTACGAGGGGGAGCGGCTGCGGGATGGCCAGAGGGGCTGGTTCCCCTGCGAGTGTGCCAAGGAGATCACCTGCAGGGCCACCCTGGACAAGAACATGGAGCGCATGGGGCGCCTGCTGGGGCTGGAGACCAACGTGTAGCCTGGTGCCCACCCAGCTGGGGCTGCTCCGGCCGGACAGGGGACAGCAGAGCCACAGCAGCAGCAGCAGGACACTGGAGAGTCCCTGGCCCTTCGTCCCTTCTGCGCTGGCCCCGACAGCAGCACCTGCAGCAGTGTTCTGGGCACTCCTTTGCAGCTCCTGCCCCATCTGGCTGTGAGCACCTGAACTCATTGTCAGCAGCAGGACTGTGCAGGGCCCCAGAGCTGGGGGTGCACAGCAGTGCTGGGCTGTCCTGCTCCTCAGGAGCTGCACTGCTGCAGCCCCAGGCGCTGCTTTGGGACCTGCCCCTGGTGTCAGCACCTGAACTCTGTAAAGGCTGACCTACCTCTCCAGGGCTGTCCCCGGCCTGGCACAGGCAGGAGGCTGCAGCTCTGTCTCCAGGAGGCTGCTCACACTGCCTCCACGTTCTGCTGAAAGCCACCAAAMGGTGCCACACTCTGCAGAGTAGGTGCTGCTGATCCATCTTTTCTTACTGCAGAGGAACTGCTGGAAGTGAGGGCAGTTGTCTGTGGTTTCCTCGGGTGTCTGATGAGTGAKGGTAAGAACACAAAATGCACTCCAGGGTGAGCAGAGTTTAGGGCAGGTGTCTGGAGAGAGTCTGTGTTCCCTTTCAAGGACCAGCTGCTGCCTCAGCAGTGTGGAAATCGGCTCTAGAAATGAGGGGACAACTTGTAGTACCAAGGCTTTCTTCTTGTTGCCTTCCCCAGCCTCTGCAAAGRGCATGAATGCTGGTTTTTATCCTGCAAGATGCTGATTGGAGTGGTGAGTGAATGGGGTGTTTGTAAAGATGTGTCACTCTAATAATTTAAACTACATTAGGAAGGCAGTAATTTTGTATAAAAATACTTACCTGGACAGTGTGACAGTGGTTACACAGCCTTGCCAATTAATTTATGAGTGGACTGATAAAATAGTAATGAGAGAAATTGTAAATTGAACAAAGACTTATTTAACATAGTAAAAATACTGCAACTGTTTTAACARATTTTATACATGTGGATGTTTAACACATAACTGAATGTATAAATCCAGACATTAATTTTATTCAGATTTTTTTAATACACTGTATATATTTTTCATACCTAGTTTTTCAGAAAATGCTGTAATGTTTTGTAAAGACATTTTTTCATTTTTCCTATTGTTGGACACAGTTCTTCAGGAATTAAAAGACTTCTATGATTTTATAGGACAACAATCAATAAAATGCTTTTAAATCTTTACTAAAAATTTTTGTTTGTTTTTTTAAACGCCATAAAGCTGGCAGTTGATGATGCCATTTTTGTCAGAGAAATAAACAYTGGCATTTTAGATTTTCCTGTTCTGTAAAGGTGAATAGCACCATCCTGTGTCCTGCCTCATCTGTCATAGATCCCCTTCACCTGGTGGCCTTGGAGCAGTGGCCTGGGACAGCATGTCCTTGCTGAGGCACCATCAAGAGGGAGGTGGGAAAAGTGTTCAGTTCCCTCTGCTCTTGTGGTTTGGCACAGYTGGGCTGGAAGGGGCTCCCAGGGCTGCCCCAGTGCTAAACCCTGTTCCCRAGTGTTCCTGAACTCGCTCAGCCCTGGGGCATCACCAGCTCTGCAGGGCCTGTCCCAGGGCCTGTCCATTCTCCCGCTGCTGCTCCCTGTGCCCAGTGCCAACCTCAGCTGGAACTGTTACTCCTGGAGCCCAGGGAAGGGAGCTCAGCCACCCCACACTGTTTGCATTAGCAAAAAGGAAAAACCCATTCTGAACACCGAGTTCTCTGTTAGCACTGCTCCTGTAAAGGACATCATCTAAACAGCCCCTTCATCAGCCCCTGGGCACTTTGCACACACACACACACTCTCCCTTTTAACTGGAGGGCTTTACCCCAGTCCCTCCTTTGGCATTAGAAGCCCAGCAGTGACAGAAGGCAGCTGGGAGTTTGTTACTGTAAAACCAGTTCTTGTTTTTGCAGGGCACGGAAGGTGTGTCCTCTCCCTTCTCTAAGTTCCCTGATGAGGAAGCAAGTTGCCAGTAGAAGGCTCTCAGTTGCCACACGAGATCTCCAGGTGAGGTGAGGTGCTCCATGTGTCTGGTGGCTCCACAGGGAAATCCAGAGCCCACCTGACCTGAACCTGGCCCAGCCTCTCCTCAGTCAGGGCACACCTGAGAGCAGGGTTTGGTACTGTTCTTTCTGCTGTACACCAGCCCTGCAAACATAACAAACTGTCCCAGTTTAGGGCAAATTTGGGAGGAAACCTCCAAATGGGGGTTCCTCTGGAGAGCAAAACCTAAATGGCCCCTCCCCCCAGTCAGTCTGGGAAAAGAACTTCCTCGGAGAAAAGTGGAAAAAACTATTTAACAAACAAACTGCCCACAAGCATAAGGGATGAATAATATGAAACAACAAAACCTCGCGCTGGTCCAAAGAGAGAGAGAGATGGCAAACTGAGAGAAGTCCTTGCTGTGAGCCAGCTCAGCTCTCTTATCAATCTTATCAGTCCCGGTTATCTCTTATCAGTCCCGGTCCCTTTCGGCGCTGGAAAATGCCCAGATCCAGGCCCGGTGGGCCACAGGGGCAGCTCCTGGTGCTCCCCTGGGTTTTTCAGTCCAGAGCAGATTTAAACAGTCCCAAGAAAAAAAAGGAAAAGAAAAAAAAAAAAAAAAAACAGTCCAGGAAGCTTTTTGCCTCAGCTAGCTAGACTAACTAAAGAAAAAGGAAAAAAGACTCTCTCGCCGCTGTCCGCGCATCCGACAAACACACACAAGGATGACAACATGAGTAGGAGTGAAAAGTTTTTTCAAAACAAACTGCAAGCATCTTCTTCCCTGCCCACTCTCAGAATCAGTCCTAAAGGTCCAGAACACAGAGGACACACAGAACAGACGATTGGGGATACAGGCACTATAGTCACCCCAGGACACAAACCCAACATCTCTATCTGCTGCACTTTTAACAAATGCTGTAATACAGCCTTATTCTTGACTTCCACTGCAAAGAGTGCATTTGTTTCCACTATGCAAAGCTAATTTGCTGAAAATAAAAAGGTAAARAAAGCACGACTTTAGTCACCCTACACATGCTCAGAAAGCACAGTCTGCTCAGCATCACCCTTGCACACACACTAAATCCTGGATCAACAAAATATATTCATAGACGTTCTTGGGTTTCCCAGGTATAGTTTGTTTCCAAAGTAACACACACAGGCAAAACCAGTGAATAGAACCCAGGTGTTGGAAATAAACAGTAAATCTTGGCACCAAGGCTGAGGAACTCCAAGGCTTTATCTGCTGTGATCTGCAAATGATTTTCAACAGCTGTATCAAAACTTCATCATTTAGGCAAACTGGAGATAACRGGAAGGTCAGGCAGAATTTACTACATCACTGAATTGTTACATTCCATAACCCAGAGTTCTAGAAGATGCTAGAAACTAAGAAGCAGACTTCATAGCATGACCTTGACCCCTCCTCTTTGTCTCGGGCTGGCCATTTAAAAACCAAGTTACAAACCTTACATCAGCATTACCTCTTCAGCATCTTAATGACCTGATGTGGTGGTTTAAGCCTGGTTTGCAGCTCATCCCCACAGCGGGATAGGGGAGAGACTCTAAGGGGCAAAGTGAGAGAAGTCATGGGTTGGGATAAAGACAGTTTAAAACAATAGCTGCATGTGCAAGCAAAGCAAACCAAGGAATTAATTCCYTGGGCTTGCTCAGCCATACCTGGAATAACTATCTACATCACAAATCCAAACACAGCATCACACTTGCTAGCAAGGAAAATTACTATAAAGCACCAACCTCTAACACTTATGCTCACTGCAAACTCCGAATAACACAGAAGTTTCTGGTACCTTTCTGCATGAAAGAGTATGTTAGGTTGTGTGCTTTAAGCACCGTGAAAAAGTACAGCAATACCACTATTTACACTTCAACCACTTCTAACATCTGTGACCCCTCCGAGTGTTTCTTCTGGGAGTGGCCCTTGTGCCTCTGCTGACCCTGAGCCTCCACAGTGTGGGGTTTAAGGGAACTCATCTTCAACCAAAACTGCCTTTCTTACCCAGGCTCTATCATTACCATTTCCTCTTACCCTCCTTTTGTGTTATTAAGTAAAAAAAATAGCCATCATTCCTTCTAAGTACTGCAAAAACCATGGAAAAGAAGAATGATGCAGGTACCATGTGCCAGCCTGTMTTTTCCTCATTAAATTTAATTCAGCTATGCCGATAACGGCACAAGGGCCAGCTTTTCCTCACTAAAGAATCGATTTGTGAGGCAGAGCAGCCCGCCCTGCCCGGCCCCGCACAGCCCGGGCCCCAGAGCCGCCCCTCAGGGCTTCGCGCCATTTTGTTCCCTCCCGCCCCAGTGACGCCCTTTGTTTCCAGCACACAAATTCCCCACTACAAATTATTTCGTTCCCATTTCCACAGAGTTATCATTAATTTAGTCCCCTTTTCTCTCCCCTTGAGTCCGGGGCTTACCT
>QVAJ01000442.1:131889-144065 GCA_003546035.1 Mixornis gularis
AAAAAAAAAACAAAAAAACCAACTTGAATGCAATGAAACCTTGACACATAACCCAACATGACTCTTACCTAACCACGCTTTCTGTAATCTGCAATTTCAGTCAGCAGTGATGATGGATGGGGACAGAAAGCCAAGGAAGATTAATTGAATGGGACAAAATGCAAAAAAGTAGAAGAATTTCTGAAGATTGTTTCCTCCCACCGTACAAATTCAACATGTGTTTTCAAGTTGAGTTTAATTAAGCTGTAATTACCTTCTGTGGAAGTACTGGTGAGCAGACTGCTGCACAGCTGCAACAACACAGCGAGTATAATTACTCACCACACCCCATTAAAAACAACAAAAAAAGTTTAGGTGTTACTAAGCAGTATTTTAGCAGGTTTCTTAAATATCTGTTACCTGATGGGTAAAAAACCCACAGAAAACGGCTACAGCAGGACAAGAGCCTTACAGCATCCTTCCTCTCCCTCACAAGGCTACACCGAGCACAGRACACATGCACGTACACACACTGCCAGCTAGCTCCACACAGCTGCCCCTCGGGAGGAGGGAGCCCCAGCTTACCCTACACAAGTCGTTCCTCTAGCTATAAGGAAATGCCATAAAAAGGAGGCGAGGCTGGCTGAGGGTGTCAGCTGTAGCGCTCGCCCTGGAAGCGCGGCGCGAAGTTCCTGACGGCCTCGTTCTCCTGCGTGGTGATCAAGTCTATAATTGCTGTCAGCACGGCCGTGTCCCTGCACTTAATGTCATCCCAGTCCACGGGGTGGGGGTTTTCTATTTTTTCTTGTAGAAGGTCATCAAGTTCTTGTCTCAGTTTCTGGGACGTGTTGTAAGGAAAAAAAAAGGAGAAAGGAAAGAGATGAGCAGTTAGAGCTACACAAAGCATCAACAGAGAGGTTCCAGTGCCTCAGGYCCTCTGTTCTCCTGACCTTTACACCTGGCTCTTCTCCCATCAGTTAATTTCCATGTTGCTATTTTCAGGATCAAACCTCTCAAAACCCAGTCTCTCTGATGTGATCACATCTCTGGATGTGATGCCTCTAACAGCCCACCCAGCACTTAGCTGACTATTTCAGAATTAAAAAGACTGGTTTAAAATAAAATTAAAAGAAAGAGTCAGGTATGATTTCTGGGATCTAATATTAAACAGTTCCATGGAGCYCATTCCTGTTAACTGAGGAGCCCCACTGTCATGTTTCCATATCCATRTGGATATTGCCTGGACTGACCAAGCCATCCTACAGCTTCTGTGCAAAATTAGATCTCTTGTGTTTACTTTGTGTGCTTGACTTACTGGCTGGGAGTGCATTTCAAACATCRTCTCCCTGAGTGATGAATCAGTAGGCACACAGGAATATCAAATCCAGAAATCCCTAATCAGGGTTACACTGAGCCTTCCAGGTACATTATTTTGAAACAGTCACCTTGACCAAGTTGGCTATTTTTTCTGGGGACTGGAAAACAATCCACTCATCCACAGCGATGGTGTCCTGGTCCTTGTCCTTCTGAATGGATATATCCCCTCCAAAGAACAGCAGGCAGTATGGAGACACCTCTGTACAATCATACAGGTAAATCTGCACAACAACAGAATTGTCTGATCACCCTCAAAACATCTCAAGTGCCATCAGTAATCCTCAATGAGATTGCTACAGAATTCCACGAGATCCTTACTCAGTTACTCACAAATTCTGAAGATGCATGAAGCAA
The DNA here is from genome assembly GCA_003546035.1 of Mixornis gularis. Classification (NCBI taxonomy): domain Eukaryota; kingdom Metazoa; phylum Chordata; class Aves; order Passeriformes; family Timaliidae; genus Mixornis; species Mixornis gularis. Next base: position 133,600 of record QVAJ01000442.1, read on the forward strand.
CTCAGTTCAAAAAAATTTAAATKAAATCAGATTAAACAAGGGCAAAAATAGTCCCAAGTCTTTCAGTCTTTCACACAGTGAAAGTGGTGAAATCAAACCAGATGCTCCATAACAATGGAAAGAAAAAATGTCAGCATATTGAGAAGTGTTAAGACTAGACTGAAACAAAAAAAGATACACTTAAATAAAAGAATTTAACCTGTATTGCCAGACCTTAAAAAAACCCAAATCCTCCAWAAAACCCCCAAGAATTAAACCACATAAGTTCATTATTTGTGGTACAATCCCCCAGTATCACAGAGGACATAATCTGATGGTGTGATGGCCCAGGACASGAAGGCCCAGAACAAAGGCTTCACATCCCCTCTGAACCCTGATCCAGCCTCATTCAAAAAGGGACAATAAAACAAACAAACCCCTCAAGCACAAATAAACCAACTCACGCTGCTGGTCCTCATCTTCAAATGGTACACGAGCCAGTTATAATGGAACTCTGTCTCCTCCACGTTCACTGATTTGGGATGGATATTAACTGATCCATCTGTCTTGGTGCAAACTTTCACCCTTCAAAGCAAAAACAACAACAACAAAGAGTCTGATAATGCAAGAAGTGATAAATCAACAGACCAGGATCCCTGGGGTCTCTCTTCCCAAATAACCAGAAGTGACAGTGTTTGAATTGCTGCTCCCCTTTAGAGCAGTGCTACTGAGATGTTGTAACATTGTCCATGGCATGATAAGGTCACACAAATTATTTCAGGTGTTAGCAGGAATCCAGATGTTAAAAAATCAACAATCCCACCCTACTCAGAGGAAATAACGCACAACCATGGCCCAAACTCTGAACTGAGATTCATTCATGCACTCAAGCCACTGCTTCACCTTGCCAAATTATGCCATGTAGAAAACACCTTGAATACAAACCCCCATTAAACCAAACCCTCACATTTTTCTCTTTTTGCTGAAGCTGGGGCGGATCTTTGCCACTTTGGGATAGAGGCCAGCACAGATGACTGCTTTGAGCAGCTTCTCATTACCTGCAGGAGACAGCACAGTAAGTGAGGCAGCTCTGCAAGGTGAGATTTCAGCTGGGAGAAATYCTCCCTTTCCCTCCACGGTTACCTGAGTTGGTGTTAGATTTGGGATCCTTGGGGTTTCTGCTGTTCACAAATCCAGCTGCAAGGAGGTGCTCAGCAAACTGCCCTTTCATGTTATGCAGCATCTAGGAAACAATGAAGATTGCCCCAGAATGATGCTGTGCCAGAGGTTCCTCCTCTTCCCCACACACAGGACCCTGCTGGAACCTGGCAGGATGCTGTTACCTGCATGGTGTTTGAAGACAGGAAATATTCCCAGCAATAGTCCTTCTCATTCCTGAAACCACAGCTCCGAGCCTCTTCCCAGCCCTGGAAATGAAAACCAGAGTTCCAAAATGTTTGTAAGTGAATACACACTAGAAACTTCAGGACAGCAAAAACTGGAGGTCAACAAACAASAGTCACATGTTCCCTACCAGGGAGAAAGTAAATCCTTTGATCTCTCTGTGTATGTGCACACAGCACAGTGCAGAAAAACACAACTTCACAATATGCTGAATCACAGCCTTCCTTTTCCCTGGCAGGCAGTGAGCACCCTCTGTTGTAAGTAACATTTCTGGGCAGTAACTGCATTTTCCAGGCCATTTATTTCCTCCTCTCCCCACCCCAACACAATGTCTTGTGCTTCTGAAGTTGGCTCCAGCCTCTTGTAGAGGCCAGAAGGACAAGARTGAACAACTTCAGCAAGGTAATTATAACACTATACTATGTTTCCTTTGTCTTTTTCAGACTTTTCCACCAGAAATCAGGTTACTGAGCCTGGAGACCAGATTGTGCAACACTAGAAGGGTGAAAATCAGTTTGGTTTTATGTTTCTGTAGAAGCCAAACAAGAAAGCCTACAGAGCATAAACTGATCTGCTTCTTCCTTAGGATCATCTATATGACTCAAATTAAAATTCTAGAAGAAAAAAGCCACATGAGAACATGCTTACAGTGAAAGCATTCACCACAGTCAGATGGTCGCTTTTCGAGTTCTTTGAGAGCTCCTTTCTTCTTGCATCTGCGATTTTCTCTTTGCCCTAAAAATCAGAACCTATGTAATACCCAGACTGACATGACAGTTCTCTTTTCCAAATTCAGGTACATCTGTACAGCAGTCCTTCGTGTATAACACATGAAAATTATAGTTATTTTCAATATTCTACATGAAAAATGATAATTCATAGTATGCAAAGGCAATCTCACTAATAAAAATGTAATTACCATGACATTAATGGAAGTGCTCTTAGACTATAACACCTCACCAAGTCCCAGCATCCTCCTGAGATTCTTAAACTCCCACATGTAATTGTCATCTGTGAGACTTTACCAGAGGGATGACAAAAGGGTCCTTGAAGCTGAGGCTGGCTGCAATGGTCAGCACGGGGTCCAGGCAGCAGAACAAGGCTCCAAAGAGGATCATCTTCCCGATGTGTGGCTCCACGGGCAGCCGTGCCAGGTGGACACCCAGGGGAGTCAGCTCCTCCTGCCTGTCCAGGGCGTTCTGCCAGACAAGGGCAGAAAGGAAAGAACAAACACGTCATGTCACATGGGGAGGATTTCCTTGAAAAGACCCTGGTACACAGATATCACCCACTAATACCCAAACCAGATGTTTCTGTTTATGGCTACGTTTGTACAAATATCACCAGAGCAAGCAGTCAGCAGAACAAAGGTGCCACAATCTCTCCTTCCCCGGCACCCAAGGGAACAATGACACACAAGGTGCTCCTCCCACATGCCTCGTTTGTCTCCAAGTCCTCACTGACCCACCTGCACAGCAAGGCTGGGGGGCAGCAGGGGGCACAGAGGGGGAGTTAAATCAACCTGCAGGGAACTTCAATGTGTCTGTGTGGAGTCATTCAGGTCCCTCAGAAGGACTCTGCAGAGCCCAGAACCATGCACTGTGTGAARTGCCCCTCTGTGCAGTGAGGGTCCCTCTGCACAACAGGGTGAGGGGCTGCAGAGCCCAGAGCTGTGCAGCCAGACCTGCCTGGTGACACACACAGGGCCACAGCTCTGAGCACACCAATCCTGCACACRAAACAACACTTTACCAGCTCCATCAGGTGATTTATGGCCAACATCACAGCATCACGAGACGGGGGGTCCATCAGTTTGCTCAGAAAATGGGCAATTCCACCCAGCTTCAGGATCTGAAAGAAAATCACAACAAAAGCCTACAGCAACTGCAAAAAGACATTGCCTTAGATTGGGTGGCAGTAATCACACTCTTTGAMATAGTGGGAGTAATTCACAGCTCGAGTTAGAATTTCTTTAGTTAAGAACTAAGGACAAAAAAAAATGTATTARTGATGAAATTTGTAGCAGAAGGATCTATTCATTCAGTTCACAGAGACATGGCATTCCTTCTGCTTGCATAAGGAATTCAATGCAAACTGCCAAAAAGGGAAATTCACACCAGTTCTAAAACTACTTTGTAGTAAAATTCTTTTAAGAAAACACATAAATTGACTCACTGACATTCTCACTGAAGCTTCTCTGATTGAATGATATGTGATATTTGGGGGACAGCACAGCCCAAATTTTTGTTAGTGCACTTCACCTTTTACTGATACCAGACAATTCTGTTTCCCTTGGGTTTGATGCACCCAGATGTAAATGTGCATTTACAAAAGTTGCTGCAATTACTGGCTAAATAMACTGCACTCCTGGTGAAACAGAATTTTGGTTTAACAACCCCAGGCTCACAGTGGCATTAATTTATCCTCTCAACCACTTATCCCAACGGAAAAGTAGGTAATAAATATATTTGAGGGTTCCTCCATTTACCTTGATTTGTAAGCAGAGCTCTTCCAAGGGTGTCCTGAGGATCTCTGGTAACTGATAATCATCCAGGAGGCTGGCACGCAGTCCATTGTACAGATGGTAGCAGTGGCCTGGCTGAACTCTGCAATGAATTAAACAAACAATTCTTTTGCCTTTGGTCGTTTGTTGTGGGGCTTTTCCCCTATGGAACTGTGACATTATGGTTCTGTTTGCTGACTAAGAGMTTCCCAAAGCTCCTCAAGGAATTAGAACTGAAGTGTATTCAACTGTAAAAGCCACTKCAGCCTTCTGAAACACAGACCCCTCAGCAGGAAAGAGGCACAGGGAACACAGGAATTAATTTTTATGCCACTTCYACTTTACTGTATCAGCCTCATAAATTAGGTGTGAGGGCAGTGACAAAACTAAAATTAAAATGAAATGCAGGGCATTCTTCTACAGGAAGGAAACTTGGGAGATAAACACAGCACAAGTCAATTGAGCTTCCTAGGAAGACAAGGAAATCATTCCTTGCCCAGGAACAGCAGCCAGCAGTGCCAGCACATACAAATAATAAAGAACCTTCAGCACTGCTGGAAACTCAACGTCCCCAAACTTCCCTCAGCACTGTTCCTACCTGCCTGCTCGGCCCTTCCTCTGTTTGGCGTTGGCTTTGCTGACCCACTCTGCTGCCATGGTGCTGATRTTGTTCTGGGTGTCAAAGTGAGTCTCCTTTATCTTCCCCCCATCTATAACAAACACCACGTCATCGATGGTGATGCTGTGGGGAAAAAAAGGAGAAAAAAAAGCAACTTTTCATCTTTGCAAGTGTGACCTAGGATTGGGTTTGGCCTCTCTTTATTCCCTCCCAAACACAGTCAGCAATTAAAAAAATCTGTCTTTGGAATTCCATTAAGAACTATGTTACTGAACAGTTCAAGGAAGAGCTGATTTATTCTCCCTGCTCTGGCAGAAGTCCCCACTTGGGTTCTGRAGAGAGGACAGGCAGCTCAGATTATCCTGTACAAGCCATTCTAGCAATTGTTTAGTATTCCTGTAGTTTAATTCTTCAAAACAATGTAGTTGGTTGAATTGTTTAGAACAATTATAGGAAAACTCTGTTTAGTCTATAAATATTTCTAAAGACAAAATGTTTTAAATGAACGGCACAAACACAGGAATGTATTTTTGGGAACATCAAACAGGTTTCTACTTTAAATTATCACTTCCAGTTCTTTTGTTAAACTCAGCTTTCCTGGCCTGGGGCAGGCAGGCACTTACCTGGTCTCTGCAATGTTGGTTGCAATCACGATTTTCCTCACTCCTGGTGGGGTCTTCTTGAACACCTGCAATTATCCAGGGCCCATTTATGTCTTTGCCAAAACCAAACATGTGCTTCATTATTATTTTCTTTTCTTTGTAGTTGTGAAATATTGCAATAAAAGAGAAGCATACCTGAGTCTGGTTAACAGTAGGCATCAGTGAATGCAAAGGTATGATAATAAACCTGTCTGAAAGTTAAAAAGCAATAAAAGATAAGGTGTAAGCACAGAAACTTCCAATTTTACAAGAAAATCTATTAAACCAACTATGCAGAACAGAGAATAGGCTACAAGTCAGGCTACTGCTTCTTGCTCTGAGATCACAGGTATTTGTATCACAACAGCAAACTCTAAAGTAAAAAGGTATAAAGGCTTTTTTATGATGCTATAACATGATGAGTTTAAGAAAATATATGAAGTTATGTGTAGTAATTTAGACTTCCTTCTTAAATTCTGAAGTTATTTAATAATTGGTCACATTTAATACTCAAACTGACACTCAGTCTTTCAGTAAACTGGAATTCTGCATCTATGGGATATACACAGCCACACTGCAAGTCACCATCTGAACAGTCAAGAGCCCAGCTAAGACAGGTGAGATGGAAATATAAGAGATGCAAAAGGACAAGGTGAAGTGTGTCAGACAGACACAGAGTGATTGAGAGTGTGTAAAAAGCTTCTCAAATCCACAGGATTTCAGGGAGCTCTCAGCAAAGCAGGGGAAGGTGCTCAAGGATGAAGCACAGAGGAAGCACACACAGAATGGAGTTTAGTTTTGGATGGGAGCTCTCCCAGCCACCGGAAAGGACAAGAGGAACAAGAYGCAGGTCAGGTTGTTTTCAGATTGTCACTCCCACACAGAAAAATGAGCTGTTAGCAGAGGAAAGATACCCCAGACACACCAGAACTGCTGMACACTTTGGAGAGGAGAAAGGGAAAAAATGAACCCAGCACAATCACAGCAAGGCCATGCAAAAGGAGCCTGCCCCCAGTGCCACTGCCACAACTCCCACAGAGTTTGGGTTTTACCTGACTTAAACATGACTTGAGACGTCAAGATCTCATGCAAAGTGCTGATGTTATCCCAGCCTGGCAGAAACACCAGAATTGCACCATCCTACAGGGAAAAGAGGTCAGAACACATCACACACTGCACAGCCAGCTCCTCGCACACTGACACAGGTGAGATCTGACACCTCACTGACCCACTCTGGAACAGTCTATTGGGGGGATTTTCTTATTAAAGAGCCACCTGCCTGTATTTATCTGAATGTTAAGAGTAACTCAAAGCTGTTCAATTACTTAGAACAGCGAACAAAAATGTCTCTTCTTTCTGTGTGACCWGCCAAAATCATTGCCAGCCCTGGCACTGCCCCCAGCTCAGCCCCACTGTACCTCCTCCTCCAGCACGATGTGTCTGATCAGCGCTGCCACAAGGTCCAGGTCCACCTTGTCATCATCCATCATCTCCAGGGCATCGATGGTACTGGATGAGTATCTGCAGGAAGGGAAGGACAGACACTGCTGCCTTGGGACAGCAAAACCAGAGCTCTGCTGCTGCTGATGGGCTCTGAGTGAGGGAAAACACAGCCACTGCTGCCTTGGGACACACAGCCAGGGCTCTGAGTGAGGGAAAACACAGACACTGCTGCCTTGGGACAGCAAAACCAGAGCTCTGCTGCTGCTGATGGGCTCTGAGTGAGGGAAGGACAGACACTGCTGCCTTGGGACACACAGCCAGGGCTCTGCTGCTGCTGCACCCAGCCATGAATCCACCTCCAATGAGCTCAGTTCTTTGAGCATTCCTGCCCCTCCAAAGTACTCTCTGCATTTAGTTCAGTGTTAATTACTGTCAGTTCAGAACGATTTAAGAATTACCATGCCATGACTGAACTGTCTTTGAAGCACTTACATGACCTCTCCTCATCAAAGAGAGAGGGACTGACAATTTGTATTTTGGTAATGAACTGAAACTTAACTTGAACAACTCAGAGGCAAAGGGACCAATCCTGTTGTCTCTAAAGCACTTCACTGGTTGCCAGCCAACTGCACAGATAATTCCATTATCATTTTCTACAGCAGCCACTGCCCCACTGTTACTGAAGCCCAGCAACACAAAACAGCACTAATTTACGGTTCTCACTTCAGAGCTGCCTGAAAACAGAAAGCAAAAGAGAAACTTGTGCCCAACCTGCCCTGCAGCTGCCTTAGGTAGGCTGGCCACTGCTGCCTGTAGATCTCCTCCTTCTCCTCCTTGTCTGGCCTGCTGACGTGGCCCTGCATGAAGCCCTTCCTCCAGTGCAGGCGACGGTCCGTCTTCTCTGGGGCGTACCTTKACACAGGAGGAGCAAACACAGTTCCATCTGAAACTGAGGGAAATTACAGCAGCTGCACAGTTTTCCAAACCATGGACAATGTGATGTGCCTTAGCTAGACCAGGTGTAAGAATCTTCAGTTTCTCTTCTGACAGAAATCTTACAAAAGCAGGGACCAACCCTAGTAAGCRTGTGAACATACAGGGGGAAAAAAAGTGAACAGCAAGAAAGACTAGCTTGATTTAGAGACCTGAATATTCACCACAGCATCAGAGAAACAGTTCTCCCCCTCAACATTCCCAGGTAGCTGTGTGCCATCTGTAATTACTGTACAAGGCCCCTCTTAGAAGGTTTACAGGCAATTCTTCTTTATGCCAAGCTAATCTTTGAGCACACATACACTAAGCTAACACCCCCAAATACTCTCTGCAATGATGTTCAGAAAAAACACTTGCCTCAAYTTCTCAATGACATCTTCGAGCAGATATTCCTCCACTGGGAAGGTGAACCCAGGGATGTGAATCATTGGGCAATGGTCTGTGGAGGGAGGCAGAACTCGGTTTTAAAACTACTCAGGAAATACTGCACTGAAAGAACAGAAGCAATAAACAATCCTCACTGTTGCTGCAATCTAGCTGCCATGTCTACAGGACATTTCCAATTGTCAGGGAAGATGTCAARTTCACCCCCAAGTAAGGCTGCTGAATAAAAAAAGCACAGGCAGCAACAAGCATATTGATGTTCAACTGGCTCCAGCTACTGGAAGAAGCTGGRAGACTGAACAACTCAAAGTTCAATCTGCTTGCCCACTCACAGCAAGAATGCTACAACATGGTAAATATTTACTAGGAAAACACTCTGTGGATTCTGTTTCCATAGCATGTCTGAAAAGCAAAACCAGAAGCAATATTGGGTGGTAATGAGACAAAATTKAGAGAAACTGCATCTCCAGCAGCTGGCAGATACTTGTAAAACTGCAGTAATTTCTTCTTTTGATACAAGTCAATTCTGTAATTCGAGAACTGCACTATACTGTAGAAGCCTAAATTACTCAAGAGGAACATTTCTAAGAAGCATTTCACCTACCAAAGTACTCAGAAAACTTCTCTGCATTTAAAGTAGCACTCATCAGTATGACTTTCAGATCCAGCCGAACATTCAGAAGGTCTTTAATAATGCTCATTAAAACATCTGATTGAAGATTTCTTTCGTGGATTTCATCAAGAACTACATGACTGATGCTGGACAAGTGCCTAAAATAGATGGGGAAGAAGTTAAAGTTTTGTTTTTAGAGAAGATAAAAAGCAGAGCCGTGACTGTTTGGAAGAGCTCAGGACTCATTCCATAACTGCATTCAGTGTCACACTGAACAGGAGCTCTTTCTTACTTATCTGACTGGAGCCACTGCAGGACAATTCCCGTGGTACAGTACAGAATTGAACCTTGTTTCCTTGGCAACCGACTGAAAGAGACAATAAGAACTCCTCAGTTCTTTTCTGAATTTAACAAAAGACTTTAAAACCTTGASCCCCAGCTGCAGGTGCCATTGCAGACATGGTGCAGATGTGCCTCACTGCCTCCCCCACCCACAGCACAAGGGCAGGAACAGGGAATTGGGCCACTGCAGCAGCAGTTCTGTGGGTGGGGAATGGACCAGGGAGAGGCCCTGACTTCCCAGGCACCCTTTGCCATCTCCTGCACCCTGAGGTGCTGATCCCCACCTCCTGCAGCCCTSCAGGGTCAGCACACAGGGCACCCACAGCACTGTGAGCAAAGAGAACCAGCACAGACATTCTGTGAACTCCAGTTAAAATGCTGGGAGGGCTCAGCTCTCCTCTCTCACCAGCAGCTTTTCTTCAACAATGGGGTTCCATTATGTGCTTGTACTACTTCAGATTTTAAATTATAGCCGACTACAAATGTAAAAGTTTTTGCTCTGCAAGCTCCTTCACTGCACCTATGACATGGTCCTAGGGAATTAGTCCATAAATATGTGTAGCAAATACACAGCTTTCCACAGAAATATGGTTTGGAGCATTYATCCTTTTAGTATTTTCCCTTTTCCTTAAAATTCATTGATTAGGGACATCAGTTTTATTTCTGCCCACAGCAGAACCTTTTAAAAGAGGTGAAAACAGGACTTACTAGACAAAAACTAACTTAGGCTAGTCACTGTCACATGGGGYATAAAACACAGTAACTGTGCTCAAACCTCTTCCTAAAATTCAAAAACCTGATTCCTTTCTCACAGGAATTCTTTCAGGAGAAAATACCAGCAGGAAAGCAGTTCTTTCTGTTCAGAACTACTTTTCACCTTGTCTCGTTGGGCTAACAGGAGGCCCTTGCAGGAGCTGCTCACCTCTGCAGGCGGATCTGGTAGCCCGTGCTCCTGCCATTGCCACAGGCCTCTGCTCTCTCAGCAGCCACCCTCTCAGCCACCTGAGGGGAGAAGGAAAACCAGATCCGTGACTGAGATCAGTAGGAACACCTGGAACTGAGATGGTTTGGAAATAACAAACACCCTGACAAGCACCTTTTCTCCTCCCCTGAGAGCACAACCCAGGGACAGGACTTTAGAGGAGCACACCCACTGGGGCATCAGCAGCACATTCCCCTTCCAGCAGGGTGAGCTTTGCCCATCTGACACTGAGCTATCAAGGAGASTAAACCAGATTCTTTCCTGCTCATTCACACACCTCTAGAGGGCCTGACACAACTTTAGTTTTTATCTTAACTGGCATTTGCACTGCCCAAAGCCATTAAAATCACAGATACAACACACGACTGAAGTCGGGGAAGAAGGAGGCTGCAGTGCCAGTACTCTATGAAGGGCTGAGTGTCCAACTAGTGCACATGAACAGAAGTGCTGTTTGCAGCAGACCTGGGGAAAGGGGAAAGAGAGGGGGGAAAGAGAGGGGGGGAAAGAGAGGGGGAAGGGAAAAGGGGAAAGAGAGGGGGAAGGGAAAAGGGGAAAGAAAGGGG
>QVAJ01000442.1:145149-157382 GCA_003546035.1 Mixornis gularis
TTTAGTTTAAACCTCACAGAAGGCATTTCTGCACATTCCCATGTGTAGGGTTTACAGAATACCCAACCTCAACACTAGCTTTAAATACTTTAGATCCTGTATGAAAACAACATAAAAGAACTAAAATGAAAGCCTGAAATACATTTTTAACCTTTCTGCTTGGCTTCTGTAGATCTTTGGAGACTGAACACGAGAGTTTGCCCTGTTGGACTACAAGCCTGCACAAASTAAAGGTTCTCAGCACAATATTTTAACATTTTTTGTACCAACAGGAACAGCTTCCCAGACTCCTCCTCCTCACCCCAAGGACTGTTAAGGGGAGTGTGACTATTCTAAGAAACAAATGCTAACAGAAAGGACATGATGGCAAATAGAGGAACTGCAGGATGGAGCTCACTAATCACCCACTGAGCCTGCAAAAGCAAACATATCAGAATTCTCCATGTCTGCTGCATACAGGGGATATCAGAATTAACATCCATTAATAACAGCCCCTGCTGTCACTGACCTATCCTRTGACAGGGAAACCAATGGCACTGAGCACCAGCAGTGCAGCCATTAAGTCTGTGGGTCAAGCTAAAAAGGTTTAATTGGCATTATATCCAATTCTAAACTGGCTAATTGTTCAACAAAGGGCACAATTTTATACACAGAAGAAAGCATAACAATCTGAGTAACCAGATTAGAAGAAGTTTAGAAGATTAGTAGTTTAACTGGCAGAAAAAGAAGCCCTATTATTAAATGTATGCAGCAGCCATGTACTGCCATGATACTCCCAGTTATATTCCCACGAGAACACTGTACTGAGCCCTGTATAACAGTCAGTGAGCCCCTGGCACTGTCTGGAAAGAAATCACCCGCCAGGGTCAAATTTGGGATGCTTCTYCCCTTCCTGAGGGCACAAAGGTTTGGTGCCAGTCACAGGGCACAGCTGCTTTCCCCTGTTTTGGAGCACAGCACCACAGAGTCTCCCTCTGTAAATACACACTCACCTCTCTCATCCCRTACGAGGGGAGCTTCTCTCGGAACCTCTGAGGAAAAAGAAATAAATGTTTCTCTTTAAACACCTTTTCAGCACTGAAGCAACAGAATAGATTTCACCTCTAATCTGGGCTAAACTGCAAAATAATGACAAACTGCTCAGCAACACTTGTATAAACACAGGCCTTTGTGAAATAACTTTAATTCCATGTGTGGCTTCAGTTTTGTTCAATGTAGAAAAATGATGTGAGCCCAACAACTGAGTACATGGTAAGGCAGGTACATACACTGCAAGAGCAGGGCCTGGTGTGGGACAGAGAGCTTGTGGTCAGGGTAAGACAATTTTCTATATGTGGCTGTTCAAAACAAAATCTCTGTTTTCAAGGAGCCATTCCTTCAGAGCCCAGTGCTGTGCTTTCTGTTTCAGACATTACTTCAGAGACACAATCCATAAAAAAGAAAGAGTAACCCACCCAATGAAACCACATGTCAGCTTCAAATTTCAGATTCCAACTGCTTCTGAAATTTCCCATCTTTAATCACTGTTCTATCAATAGGTATGAATTTTATGAATTCTAAAGATAATTTTTAGCAAAAGTAACATCATGACAATTTTCTAGTAAATTCCAAGATATTACATTTTCAGGTTAGCTTAATTAAAAAAAAATCCAATAAAGAGTTTTCAACTTAACCCAGAGAGAAGTACCTGCATTTCAATATATTTGGGATCAGATCTCTTCTTCATTAAGTCTTCTTTAAGTTGTTCATCTAAATTAGCATCCTGCTCAGTTTTTTCACAGAGATACTCCAAATCCAAATCCAGGGATGTTTTTTCCCAGGTTGGTCTCTGTCTCACAGGAGGTTTTTCAGGATCTGGTTTCACTTTGGCAGGCTGTTCTGGAGCTGGGCTGGAAACACACAGCAAGAACTTCAGATTCCCCCAGCTGTGCCTGGCCACATGCAGAGTGCAGGTAATTCCATCCAGCAGTTAATGAACCAACAGTCCATGGGAACAGAGAACCAGGGAATGTTTTGGGGTGGAAGGACCTTAAAGTCCCTCCAGTGCCACCCCTGCCATGGCAGGGACACCTCCCAGTGTCCCAGGTTGATCCAAGCCCTGTCCAGCCTGGCCTGGGACACTGCCAGGGATCCAGGGGCAGCCACAGCTGCTCTGGGCCAGTCACTGCAGTCAAAGTCATCAAACCACATAAAGTCTCAAACCACCAACCACCAAAACCCTGACATCAGGATCTAAAAACTAACACATTCTTTTGGACCAAAGGAAGCTACAAAGCAACAAAACATGATCGGAGAATTACTGCTTGATCTGCTGCTCCACAACTGGATCCCTCAGCAAATTGGAGCCCCAATTCCCCCATTTCAGCACACTGGTCTATTCCAGCTCTTCCTAAAAATCCCTAACGAGTCCAGAACAGACCCTGCTTCAGACACTGTGCAAATGTTCCAACACTGCACAATAACTGAAAACAGAAGCCAAAAGCCACCACTGGAAGAGTAATTCCAGAGGCCAAGGGAGCTGAAAAATCCCACATCTCCCACTGTAGTATGCCTTGAGATGAGTTATAAGTGTTATGAGTTTAAGCAGAAATTTAACATGCCACACTCAGCAATAATGCAAGAGTTTTACAGTGATGGCTACAACCATTTCAGTGTGACAATGCATGTGGAGAAACTGGAGGATAATTGTTGAGCCAACACAATCAACAAAGGTAAATAACTTCTGACACACCTTCCTGCCAGCTCATGGGAAGTTTGTGCAATTCAAAACAAATAAAATAACTGGTAATTATATCTCTTTACCCGTCTTCATCCCCGGACCACCAGGACATGGCTTCTTGCTCTTTGTCGTTTTTAGTCTGGACAGAATTGAGCAGCTGCACGATTTGCTCCTCCCGGCGCTCGTCCATGCGCACCACAGCTCTCTAGGGCAGAAAGCACAGCCCCGGTCACCGCGGGCCCGGTACCCCACACGGCGTCCTCACAACACCGCCGCGGCTCCCCGGCAGGAGCACAACCTGCGGGTTTGTCCCCGTCACCGCGGGCCCGGTACCCCACACGGCGTCCTCACAACGCCGCCGCGGCTCCTCGGAGGAGCACAACCTGCGGGTTTGTCCCCGTCACCGCGGGCCCGGTACCCCACACGGCGTCCTCACAACACCGCCGCGGCTCCTCGGCAGGAGCACAACCTGCGGGTTTGCCCCCGCGCGGTCCCAGAGCCACAGACCCCCGTGCCCAGAACGCGTCCCCGCGTCCCTCACCTGCTGCCGGTCGGCGTCCCGGCTCTTCTGGCCCTGCTTGCGGGCGTACCACAGCCCGATCTCGCGGCCCTTCAGGTGGCTGGGGTGCCGTCCGCGCCCGCCAGGCCCGCCCGCCGAGGAGGAGGCGGCGGAGGCGGAGCCGCCATCGCCGCCACGGCCCCGGCCGCGGCCGCGGCCCCAGTCCCGGCGCTGCTCGTAGCTCATGGCCGCGGGTGCCGGCGCGGAGCCGCCGGCAGAGCCCGGCCCGGCGCGGCTCAATCGGCCCGGCACGGCCCCGCCTCATCCGCCGGCAGCGCCCGCCTCATCCGCCGCCGCACTTCCGCCCGCCCGCCAGCAGCGCGTCCGGCCCGGGTTCGAGTCCCGGCCCCGCCAAACTCGGCCCGGAGGGTCCCGGGTTCGAGTCCCGGCCCCGCCAAACCCGGCCCGGAGGGTCCCGGGTTCGAGTCCCAGCCCCGCCAAACCCGGCCCGTGCAGACCGCGGGTTCGAGTGCGCACACTGACCCGGTCCGCGGGTCCCGGTCCGAGTCCTCACACTGACCCGGCCCGCAGGATCCCGGTTCGAGTCCCCGACCGGCCAATGCGTGTTGCAGAATAGGGAATTTGTATCGTTTTCTTAATGTTTGATCTGCGTATACTTTCAGGCCTAATCAACACGAAGAGATATTTAATCCGTGAAACAAAGAGCAGCCAAGGACCTTGAAGTGATGTCCTGGTGTTAGAAAAGTATTTCTAGTATTATGTCGATTTAGATGTTGACAAGGACTGCAAGTGAATCAAAACTGCTGCAGCTTCCCACCTGTGGAGCTGCTCCCTCATTTCCACGGGTGCCTGCAGGCACACCACCCAGTGCCAACAAACACCAAAGCTGGGGTTTAGGACTTTATTTGGTTCCTTTTAGACACACGTGTTCCTCAAATAAATAGGTATATAAATAAATAACTTAAAATCCACTATGGAAAGCTGTAAAGCACTTGAGTATTTCTTATCCCCTTGATACAGCATTAACAGTTTGAATTGGCTCAACAGTGCACCCAAATAAAATTTGTATGATAGGAAAAAACCAGCTGATGCTGTATTTACTCGGGTGACCTGTGCCAGGGGGAGCACTGTCTGTCAGAGGAGTTGAGGCGTGTAGATTAAACACCTTTAGCTGCYGCTCCCCTGCTCCTCCCGCTCTCTGTAGGCTTTGTTCAGCAGCTGGATCTCCTCCTGGTACTCAGCCCTACTGGCCGAGTGCTGCTTTTGGCTGTTCTGCCGATGAGCCTCCACGGTGTCTGGGATGGAGATGCTGAAGTCGCTGCCGGGGCTGTGCGAGGGGATGAGCAGGGAGTAGGAGGCGCTTTCCCCCAGCTCACAGCACACAAACCTGTTCTCCTTGCGGGAGTAGCGCAGGGAGGGCGACCGTGCCTGCGCGGAGGACTGGCTGATGTTGCTGACGATGGACACGGTGTCCAGGGCCTCCTCGTTGGCGCAGATCTCCAGCACCTCCAGGTGAATCTTAACGCTCGTGTCAGCGAACGYGTCCCGGGGCTCCCCCGGGCTGGGCTCGTGCCCCACGCTTTTGGAGCGGTACACCTCGATTTTCTTGGCCGTGGGGGTCGTTTTGTGGCCCTCGGAGCTCACCTCGTAGGTGGACAAGGAGAGYGTTTTCCCGCAGGGGGCCTGCAGGGACACGGTGCCCTGGAAGGCGCACAGGGGCACGGCCAGGGCTGCTCGCTGCAGGGAACAAGCACAGCGTGTTAGTGCTGGACACTGCCCAAAAATCCACCACCGACCCGCCGAGTGTCCTCTGTGAACTCCTCTTACTGCCTGCTCCCTGCACAACTTTACACACTTGGTAGTTATGACTTGACAGGGTAGCAAGAAGGTTTTTGTGTTATTTTACATTTTAGTGTATGAAGTCCCAAGTGACTGTGACTCGCTATGAAATCTATAGAATATGAAAAACAAAGTTTAAATAAAAGCTGATTCCTTCAGAGCAAGGTTATGTCCTGTTTAATCAAACTCAGTGATTTGTCAGACTGAACATGAGGCACCCGGAGGGAGAATGARCAATCTCCACTTGCTGGAATGAACACTCCAGGTCTGGAGAATGAGACATTTCCCAATCACTTAGTGCCTCTTTCTGAAAATCCTCTCAAGTTTTCTCTTGAGAAATCAGTATTTACTGTTCAAGTGAAAAAGATCCATCAAGTCTTCTATGTCACTGCCCAGTCACTAACCAGGAGACACCGAATGCTGTCATTTCCCACTGGAACAGTTCCAGTGGAAATGTTCAATTCCAGACACTTCTACCTGTTTCTAAAGTGCAGAATCCATTTGTCCCTGCAAATCACAATGCTGTGCTTTGGGGAGCACTGTGGATACAAGTGCTGGGACTAAACCCATGGTTATGGAGCCCAAGGGAGGGATAAATGCATTTATCCTGGGTTTAGGTACGGCCAGGTCACACTGATTATTACTGGAATTACTTTCAGTATAAATTATTATTAATGAGAACAGAAAATTACCTCTATCTTGTCCTTGATACCATTATTAAATACCCATTTTTGCTTCTCATGACACATCCATGGCAATAAATAGGAATCCACCAGCAAACCAGACTCTACTGGTACATCCTGTGAAGTATTTTGCATCCCACTCCTACCGTTCCCTGCAGTTCAGCTCTTTGCCTTCAGCTCCCAGCCCTTCCCTCACCAAGTTCCACTGTTTGTGGAGAGCATTCCCCACCTCAGGGCATCCCCCCCATGCAGCCCCTGCCCACAATGCCTGGAGAATGTTCTGCCTGTTGGAATCTGGGACAGGGATTTCACTGCAGAGCTCCATGTACCAGCAAAGACAAAAAAATCCCGGTGAAATAAATCACAAATGTCCTTGTTCYTTATGGAATGCTGATGCATTCTGAGCAGAGAAATCTCTGCAGAATCGATCAAGCAAATCCCCTCATTATTTAATTATACATCCACCTTCAGAGTCCACACAAGACAGGAAGCAGCTGTGGTTGCCATGAGGCAGAACCTTCCCCACCATCCCTGTGGGTCAGGACCAGGTTCCCTGTCCTGTTCCCTCTGCCTGAGCAGGGTCTGGCTGGATTCACCAGGGGGGATATTGTCCATAGGGAAGGCTGGGATGTGTCTGAGCCCCACAGCAGCTGGAACAGACAGACAGACAGAACAGCTCTGACAGACAGATTTCCATTTGGAAATGGTCGGAGCAGTGGCTGGGGGCTGAGTGGGACACTGGGACTCCATCCCAGCTGGTTCTACAGTGGCTGGTGACAGATTCAAGCACAAGGCACTTTGTAGACTGTCCCTCACAATTGCTGGTTCCACAGGCCCTGGGACAGGCCAGCAGTGTCCCAGTGAATCCCACATGGACTGGAYTCTGCTCCTCCTGCTGGGACAGTCTCTGCACAGGGGCAGCACTGAGAGCACACACAGGTTGTGCCATGTCCATGTTGCTCCCACTGGGCCATGCTGCCTTCCCAAACAGAAAACCAGTAATCTAAAACAGCCCTGAGGAGTTTGCATTCCTAATTACTTTGGTCAAACACAGCTTGAGATGAAAAGAGCTATTTTTAGAATATTTCCAGTAAGGATCCCAGCTTCTTCTTTCCAGAGACAGTGAGTTTTCTGTTTGTTTTAAAGTAGAGGTTTAGTCTTCTACTTCCCTAGATATGCAAATTAGCTGCAGTGAAATTAATTACTGCAATGATTTGCCTTTTCTGAGGCTGACTGCAGTAGATGCAGAGCCAAGGGGGAATGACAGGAAGAGACAAGCTCACCTCAGATGGCCTGAGCCCAGCACTTGCCCTTGGCCTGCCCAGTGCAGACAGACCTGGATTTGTTTCAGTCAGTACCAGAAAGTGCAACAGAGCATCCGAGGTGAGGACACCTTGGAGGGAAGGGCTGTGGGAGCTGGATCGAGCTCCTGGGCAAATGTTTCTACTCTCACTATTCCTCTGCAGCTCCAGAGAGAGCCAACGGCAGCAGAACTGCAGCAGGGAGCCAGCAAACATCACACAGAGGGCACATGCCTGTGGGAGCAAAGTGAGGGGATGAAGGTGAAATGTTACATTGATTTTCCAGCCACAGGAACCTCTTTGGAAATCAGGAACAAGCTCCAAGCACTGGGCAGAGAGAGCCCCGATGGGAAGAGCTCAGCACAGCAGCAGGGGTGCAGGTGGTGCAGATGCCCACGGGCAGTGGGAAGCAATGAGAACCTTCAAGGCCATCCCCAACTCAGCTTCTGTGCTGGGCCTGGTGCTTCAGGGAATGTTCACAGCTTTGCTGCAGCGAGTGAGACGCTGTGTATTTCTCATGTTAAAATACTCCTGCCCCAGTGAGGTCACCTGCACAGCCTCCCCCTCTCTCTCCTTGCAGGGCACATAAATAGGTCCTGTGCAGAGTCTCTTCAAAGAGCTTCCTTGAGGCAACCCACAGATGAGGCAGAGAAAAATAATCAGCAAGCCCGGAACAAACTGCCAGCCTGGGAGATTTCTGTTGCCTGAGGGCACCGAAGCRTAGACAAAATAAGACATGACATATTTACACTCAATCTCTTTAGGAAGGGAGATACACGGGTATTTTATGAGATGTTAAAGGTATTTTTCAAAAATGCAGCCAAGCAGGAGTTAGCAATGACAAGTACAATTTTGTCTCTCCCTCTCCATTACAGCCATCCTATCATGTCTTCAATAAACCCTGCTGCCTCATTCTCTCATGCCACCTTTATTCCWGAGAAAACACTTTGATGGAGCAACTCTACTCACAGAACAGACAATGAAGAGACCACCAGCTCCACAGTCCTTAYTCCTTCCAGAGATCCCTTCCAACCTGGAGCCTTCCTGAGCTCCTGTCTCACAGACTTCATGTGGGCTCTGATCCCACTCCCACCTACTGGAATGCCCAAGGGCCACTGAACTCCACAGTGGAATTCCCTGGAAATTGTCATCTTTTGGACAGAAACTTCCTATTCCTTAAGATAAATTAACATAAGTCATACTTACTTCTTACCATATACAARTCATGCAGGTGCACACAAAATAAGAAAACCCCATGATTAAGGAGACAAGTGAGAAATTATTGCAGGATCAGCCCCTGTGGTTACTAAACATTATACAATGCCGTGTATGAGYTTTACTAAAAACCAGGAGTAATAGAAGTCTCAGTGTCAGTAAAAATCATTCCTGTTTCATAAGGAAACTGTTATTATCAGARAAGAACAAATTCCTCCTTTACCTGCCGAGGGTTCCTCTCGGATTTACTCCGGCACCACTCCCAGTCCGAGAGCTCTGGTGTGTGGTTCTCCTCGTGGAACAGCCTCCACTCTGGTCCCTCAGGGAACGCTGCTGGGTCACAGTCTGTGCCCTGCTGGCCCTGGCAGGCCCCTGGCCCAGCAGCAGGGGGCTTTGGGGGCYCTGTCCCCGTGTCCCCAGGGGTGCCCCAGGAGCCGTGTCCCAGGGCCAGGGGCAGCATCCCGGGGTCAGTGCCCCTGGCGGGCTCCTCGCAGTCAGAGCTCACCAGGCTGTGGTAGGATGTGGATTTCCCATCACTGCTGGGGTGGGGAGGGTTCTCCCTGGATATCCTGTACATTCCATAGCCTCGTTGGAAGGACAGGTTGAACTCAAACCCGCTGCGCTTGGCTAAGCAGAAAGGAAAGAAACCGTGTGAGGAGCTGAGACCAAAAAGAAAAATGAGATTACAAACACAATGCAAATGATGTGCTAAAACATRGAATAAATGATCCAGCTCCTTCTGGAAATAGGCAATTTTCCCTCCATAAAAGAAATGAACTGTTGAGAAGAAAGACTTCTGAGAAGGAACTGCCTTCTAGATGAACTGCAGTCATTCTCTCTGGGAAAGTGGCTAAAAGGGCAGCAGGGGCAGCACAAGCCATTCTGCACCTGGATAATGTGTTTAAAGCAAGTGAAAGCCATGCACTGAGGATGGCTTTTCTCTAAGATTCAGTAGTCCTTTCTCCATGAACAAGCAGGGAATGGCAGGAATTCATCCACTGATGGTAGAGGATTTTCACTCCAGAGAATGGAGAACAACTCCCACATCCTCAGAAATATTTAGCCCTTAACATTTGCAGTGGAGACCAGATGATCCCCGTGAGTCCCTTCCACCTGACCCACTCTGTTCCTCCAGCTATTTTTACATACAGCCCAAGATAAAACAGGGCTCTAGGAGATGCCAAGAAGGTGACCAGGGAAAGTCTGACAACCTCTGTTACACCAAGGCACCCCTTGCACCCTTACCTTTGGCATCTTGTGCAGACACTGCAKAGGAGTTCCTCCTGCAGTTGATGATGCAGCCGCAGGGCAGGTGGAGCCAGTGCTGTGACAGGACAAACACCGGGGTCACTGTGGCAGCCAGCACGGTCAGCAGGAAGCTCAGGGTCTCAAACAAAAGGCTCTGCAGCCCAGTGATGTACTGGACAGCCACCTGTACCTGAAAGGCAGAGCATTTTGAAATTTAAATCACTCTGGGCATGTGAGATGCTTCCAGGAACAAAGAGAACATCTCGCTATGAATATGCCACCACTGTGAGACAMAGATTGTCATTAGTGTTTGCTGAGGACAACAGTTCTGGCTCTACCAGACAGCAGAGGAAACATGCTGACTGCTCTCCTCTCGTGCTACATTTCTCAGAAAAGCCCTCACTGAAGCTAAATACAGATGCTGAGAAGCTTTGAACAGCTCCCAGTGCCAGCCAGTCCCATGTGGTGCCGAGGAGCCCCAGCCTCACAGACCCGAGGGCAGGGGTAAGTGCCCCAGAGCCGTGTTCTCTGTTCCCAACAGATCCCTTTCCCAGGTTCCAGTTCCCAAACACACACACGTGCACACAAGGGCACTCCCTCCTGCCCCAGCACTACAGCGTTTACAAAGGTACGACCAAACTGCATTTCTCTACCAAACTSCTATTTTTTAACCCAAAGGATGTGTCTCAGAGGACAGGACAGAGGRGCCCTTAGCCCTGGGACCTCAATTCCCAGCCCCAGAATGCTGAGCAAACCCTGTCCCACAGYTGGCAGTGCCAAAGGGGGACCTCTCTGCCCCTGGTATTCACATGACATGAATGATGTGATGATAGTGTCAGAGCAATGAACCAGGCTCTGCCAAACCACTGGGCACCAGTTAAACTCATGCAGTGACACAGAGCTGCTGGAGAGGACTTCTGCTGGCACAACTCCACTACGAGGAACAACTACAATGGCCACAGTTCATCTCTTTCAATCCATGGCCCACGGGTGACATCCCACTGAAATGTAACAGAGCATTGGAGAGTGAAGGCAGCTGAGAATTTACCATCATTGGGAGCCAGAGAAGGACTTTGGTCAGCGCCAGGATCAGYGAGAATCGTTTCTGGGCAAAGCCCACCGTGAAGCTCCTGCTCTGTGTGCTGCTCTCAGCCACGCCCTTCCCAAAAACCGCCTCCGAGTTTTGGAGAGGCTCCAGGCTCTTATCCCCGGGGTCCAGCAGCGCCAGCGCAGGGGCAGCAGCCCCACAGCCCCACGGTGTCCCGGGGGAGGTGAAGGCTGCAGAGCCCTGCAGGTGCTCGGCGTGCAGCAGCTGGGGCTCACCTGAGCACAGCAGCCGCAGCGAGAGGGGAACGGCCAGCGCTGCCAGGAGGGAGAAGCACAGCGAGTACACAACCAACACAAACAGGATGTAGGAGCTGCCACAGTCGGCGAAGCAGCCCCAGGACGTGGGCATGTACCTGCCCCAGCCACAGAGAGGCAAAATGCACAGCAGCAAACTGACAGTCCAGATGGTGAGGATGGCCCATAGCACGCTCACACGGCGCCTGGAGGAGCTGCAGCTCAGTGTCCCCGTCGTGTCGAGGGTGTAGAAGTTGTAAGAAACTATAAGAGACCCTTTCAGGTTGCTAGAAATGCCCTGGAATAAATACATAAACGCTGAGGTGGTGCACAGAGGCTGGGGGAGGGCTTCGCTTGACCACTGCGTGAGCATGAAAATAATCACTGGCACGATGCTGATCAGATCGTCTGCTGCCAAGGAGGTCACAATCATCGAAACCGTGGTTTTGTTCTGCAGTTTCAGCAGGGAAACTAGTGAATAAATGCTGCCCAGAAGGACTGGGAGTGCAATGGCAAAAGTCAAGCAGAACAGAAAGATGTTCCAAGTTTTCTGCTCACTGGGTTTGTCCACGAGGCTGTGATTCTCAGTGAAGAAGCTGGTCCCATTGAGTGACAAATTACCAGGAGTTACCAACATTGTCCTGGGCATTTTTTTCTTTGCCTTCTCACTGATCCTGCAAGTTTTCACCAGCTGAAACCAGAACTGTCAGCTCCACATCACAAGTTTCTTTGTTTTCCTAGACTCTCTTTTGTGGCATCTGAYGAAGAAATATTCAGGTGGCAGCACCCCTAATGACCACAACTCATGCTCTCAAAAAGCCAGGCAACAATGAAGTCGCAAAGGCGCTGAAAAAACCGGAATTCTTCAGGATGGTTCCCGTGCTGACAGACGGTGAACGGGGGCTGCTGAGGTGTCCCCATGCCATTCCCCTGAGGATGGCAGGCACTGCCCCGCTCGGGAGCGCGGCTGGAGGCGGGCAGAGCACGGGCTGTGCTCCGGCTGCRGTGGCTCGGGCAGACACCTCGCAGGAGAGGCTGCCGGGCTCCCCCTGCGCTGCCGGAGCTGCGGCAGGGAGGAGCCGGTGCCGGCAGGATGGCAGGCAGGGATGCAGGATGCTCGCTGCCGGCCGGATGGGCAGCCCGGAGCAGGGTCCCCACCAAGCCACACCTCCGAGCCGGCCCCGGAATCCAATGCAAACACCGCCAGCTGATGTCAGCCGAGGATGTCATTCCCGGAGCCCCGAGCTGCTCCGGGGCTCTCACACGGGCTGCACTGCTCGCATTCCCTGCGGGCTCAGGGGGACAGGACGGGCTCTGTGCCCTCCAGCACTGCCGGTCCCACGGGCTCAGGGGGACAGGACGGGCTC
>QVAJ01000442.1:157827-172584 GCA_003546035.1 Mixornis gularis
GAGAGCAACACGAGTTCCTGCAAGTTCCCTCAGGATCTTCCTCCTCACACATTTCCCTGTCCCTGTTTCTYTTCTTCCTCTGTCTCTCTGCAGCTTTCTGACACTGCGGGCAGAGCAGCCCATCCTGTGCCTCCCATTTGTGTTTGGAAGGAAATGTTCATCAGTGTCCTTGGGAAGAAAGACACTTTTTTATTGCCTTGCCCATTCAAGGCAGGTGACTTACTTAGTTTTCTCACACAGCGTATCTATGGTCTGAACTGCACCTTGCCACTCTCTGTGGTAGCTTTTATCATAACTACACTATGGTGACGATTTCCCCCGGTTATCACTGCCCCCCATGTCCTGAATTTTCTAAAGAAACAGGGCTAGAATGGAGTAACAGATCTGTGCCCAAAAGGCCCAGGTAATGATGGTGCAGAGGCCTGGAGACAGGAGGTGTGTGTCCTTGGCAGGACTGTGCCMGGCAGGCAGGGAGCTGGAGATTCCTCAGTGCCTGTTCTTCCCTTCCTGCCATCAGCCCCTGMGTGCTGGGAGGTCCCAGCACCACAACTGTCCTTCACTGTACATGGATTTATTCCTCATCCTGCCGTGAATTCTCCCTGCTCAGGAATGGTCCCAAAGAGAAGATCCATTGAGATGGGACCTTCCCTCTGGCCTCGCTTCACGCAGAGCCCAGCAGGCTGGGGATGGAACTCTTGGAACAGCACAGTGAGTGATTCTGGGTTTGCTGTGTGGCTGTAGCAGCAGTAGGACACCTGTAACCCAGTGTGTCAGTGAGGTCACACCCTCACTGGGCAAACCTGGCCATGCCACACTGCTCGGGAACCACTCCTGCTTTGGAGGCTCCAGAATGTCTGTGGCATGTTGGAGAAAGAKCCAATGTTGTGCAGTCTGGAACACCACACCACTGTGGGAAACTGCACAGGGAGGGTAAAACGTAGAATACAAACTGCTGAAGAAACTGTTATCYCTTGCTGAAGGGAGGGAATAGAAAAAGAAGATGGCAGATGCTTAGAGTGACCCAGCTGTGACCTCATCTGGAAGTAGCAGAAAATCAGCTGTTATATGGAGCTTTCCCCAATAATAATAAAATTAACGGCTGCAAGAGCCATGTGTAAAACTGCACATTTCCCTGACTGCTGGRTATTCCCAAGAGCTCTGCTGTGGGTTGTCTCAGCCCTTCATTGCTCCATCTTTACTTCCCCATCACCTTCTCTCCCACTCAGCTCCAAGGAAGGCAGAGGGAGCAGACTGGGAAATTCAGCCCCAGGAGCTGTRATCAAATCGAGTTTTAATGACAGGTTGAAAGCTCTGGAACCAAATTCTGCCTCTAGAGGACCAGGAACTTGTGTAAGAACAGTGCTGGTTAGCACTGCTCTTACCTACACCCTGCATTTGATGGGGAGCCTTGAGCCCAGGGCTCCAGGGCTRCCTCCAGCTGTAATTCCTGGGAATCTGTGCCTTGGGAAGAGCCCTGGCAGGGTCAGAGTCTCCACTCTGCAGGGCACAGAGCCCCACATSCCTGAGGAAGGGATGAGCACCTGACAAGGCAAAGCTCTGCCCTGGGGCTGTCCCCTGGTTAGGAGGTTTCAGACTGGGAATGTGGAATATTGAAAGATCCATCCAGAAAGGAAGTGCAGAGTTATGCCACTGACATCAAGCATTTATTACTGATTCCAGTCAAGAGAAAGAACTCATGAATATTTTAATGAGATTGTGAGGGAAAACCTCCCAAACACCATAAAATCACACTTAGCAAACAGCCTTTCAACTGCAGGGACAGTTGCAGCCGCTCTGATCTGCAGTTTCTGAGGCTCAGATTGTGACAGAGACTGCAGGAGCCAGGCTTAGTGCCAGCACAAGCTGGGCAGAGTGTGTCAGCAGGATACCAGGGACTATGGAAAGCCTTGCCATAAACATCTTTCTTCATCAGCCTAGATGGAAACCATGGCTCACTGCCCCAGAGATGAAGGTTTCGGAGAAAGATAAAAGAAATAATTAATGCTTGAGAAGAAGCCCGAGTATTTTCAAACACCGAATCTTTTCARTTCACGTGTTTATCTCGTTCCCTGGGGCTGATGACAAACTGGACTCTGCTCACAGGGAAGTGGAGGCTCCATCAGTGTCACTGTTGGTAAAACAGCCATCTCTGGGGAGCCCTGGGCACAGGCAGCTCCTCCAAGGGAGCCCCAGGCCCCTCAGGTGAGCATCACCTGGGGACACAGAGGGACACAAGTGCTGGTGCCCTGCAGACTGCAGAGGCAGGGAGCAGCAGCTGTCCTGGGAGCAGAGCGGGCTGTGTTCCTCACCACAGCATGGTGCTACTCTATTTTATTTTATTTTATCCAATATTTCCCACATTAACAGGTATGGCTCCTGGGTTTCTGCAGAGACAGAAACTGGTCAGAAACTGGCAGAGCTGAGGAGATGAGAACTGAGGATCAGCAGCCCCTTACACAGCCTTTGCTTTGCGGAACATGTACTTATGAAATATGCATGTGCTGAGAGGTGATTAGGATGCAATTCCTCATTTTGATTAAAATGCTGCTTCCTTTATGTTTACTGAGCTTCACAAAACAGCCTGATTTGTATGCTTACATAGAATTTTATGTGGGKTTTTTTTACAAACTAAATTTAACTTCACTGCTATGTGTGCAAAAATGAATGCAAACATGCAACTTTCTTTGGCATACAGTTATTAACCTCAAAGATAAACGGTTAAGTCTAAGCCCAAAATGATGTCTTTATYTCTGGGGCGAGGTGCTGGCATTATTTTTAGTCACCTGGAACACTTTTTGCTCAGGATTACATGCCCAGATGCTGCCAGATGCATTGGAAAAGTAGGTTACTGTTAGACCCTGAACCTAAGTTAGATAACCCTATTTTCAGTGTCCCATCAAAAGCCTTTACTACTGGAATTCCTGAAGTTGTTAGGATCTGCAAAAAAATGTCATAGTCTAGAGAAGAWTGAAACTCATTTGGAGTAAGGTGCATTAGATGGCAAAACGGGCCTTTCTCACAAATGGCAGAGAACAAGCCTTAGGGGACAGAAAAGAGAATTATTTCATAGGAAAAGGTGCAGTAATTTTGTTTTCCTGGCCATTTTACCAGTGCCTTTATTACAGATTTTGTATTATTCACTCCTGTGCCGGCATTCCACCAGGGCCTGACAACATCCAGTAGCACAGTGTTCTGAAATTGAGCTGGCTCCTGAATCAGATTCTGTTATTATTTTAATGTCTCATATATCACTGCCTCTGAAAGACCTGCCAGAAGCCTTTTCACAGYGAAGACATCACTGGTCTTTGAGCCCCTAAGAGTGTCCTAGCTGCTATCCTATTTTGAGACAGTAAAGTTCCTATTTCTTTGACAATGCCCACCCTCCCTTCAGTCCTCAATTTCAATTTAAACAGAACAGAGATCTTAAGGCAATGTTCTGGTATCACTCACTGGATATCTCTAACCTTCAGCAACAGGCACTGGGAGAACTGGGAGCTGGTCAAGTTTGGCACAGCTCCTTGTTCAATGAGAACACATCTCTTAAACCCCCCCAAATCTGTTCAAACAGAAGGTGTTACTGAATTCTTCCTACAAGAAAACGTCTGCCAGTGCCAGGATCTCTCCACTCCATTTTGCCTGCTGATAAGAGAATTCATGGGAGTAACTGTGATTTCGTTCACCACTCTTCAGTGAAATATTAATGAGCTTTTTTTTTATTCTCCTCTGCTTCTCAGAACTGTTCCACCCTTTATCTCCTGCCAGATTTGAATGAGGACGACAGCAAAGGTCACCATGACAATGGTAACTGTGAACTGCTTAAGCACAGGATGGATTTAGCACTGAGCATTGCCAAGGCCACTTACAGATGTAGTAGGAATYCTAAATGCCCACTTATGTTCCATTGAAAAGATTTCAATCAAGCAGCAAATCATGATCAGAGCAGCAACTCCCTGCGGGGTACCTTGGGCACTTAATGCAAGTGCAGCACTGCAGCCACGAGCAGACAATAAATATTGGTCTCTAGAAATGTTAGGAAGACATTTAAGAGAGAAGACATTGAAGAAGAAAAAGGAAACAAAATGACTAAGCCAAATTCCAGTGGAAATTACATCACAATCCAGAAGAACTGGAGTCAGCGGCTTCCCAAAGGCACAGAAAATGGCAGCACACGTTGTCCCAAACAACTGCAAGTTACAAAACAAGCTGCAGGTGAAACAACAGCAGGAACATCTGCAGTGCAAATGAACAGAGCCTTGTGTTGGTGCTCAGGGCTGACAGAACACTTGGCTGCTGGCAGAGCCCTGCTCCCTCCCGTGTGGTTAATGGGCACATTAACCAAATCAACCACGTCAGCCTGACGTCCGCGGGGAATTYACCGTCCCCGAGAGCTGCACTCCCAGCATCTGCACACACCGAGGGAGCTGCTGCACTGCCCTGCTCCCCACACCCCCAGTCTGCTCCCCTCCACCTCCCTGCCCAGCTAAACCCACGTCAGGAAAATTCAATTCTCCACAATGAGCTAAGAAAAGCTGCAGGAAAGATCCTTCGCTCATTTACTGTGTTCCCAGGAGAAAACCCACCGTGCCTTTATAAACGGCGTTCTCCAAGCTCRAGAATAAAATGACTGTCCTCACGTCATGGATAGGAAACAGTGAAGTCATTYCCATGGGCATTTCCTTCTTTCCTCACTGTTCACATGCTGGATGGGAGCCGGCAAGGGAGTCTCTCCTACATCACTTCCATGCCCCAAGGAGGGCTTGGATTAGGGTAGGAACAACATGGGGGGAGATTTTTACTTCCCCTTGACTTCCTCCACACTCATTTTCCGATAATGGATCGTTCTTTCTGATCTGTTTCCAGACAAGATCCACTCAGGGTGAGGCCAACCAGTGGCAGAGCTGCCGTGGGCACATGAGGGCAYTGCCACCAGGGGACACACAGTGACAGCAGCTTCTGTACGGAATGCCCTGCAACAGGGAACTGCCATCAGAAATCAGCATTTCCACCTCGGGGCACTGGAGGAGAAGTTTTAAAGACCTCCTGTCACCTCTGGCAGTCACAGCCTCCTGCTCAAAGCAGAGAGACCTCGAGCCCTTCCCAAGCAGGAAACCTTTCCCTGTCAGTCACAAACAGCAGAAAGAAGTAACCGTGGKTGTGTTCTGTACCACAACCCATTCAGAAAGCCCCAGAGCCCACTACAGCTCAAACCAATGCTCAGAACAAGCTGACTGCTCTAAATGGGACATTGTAGAACATAATGAACTTTCATTATTCATTCTCGCTCTGAAATCTGCCTGAACATCTGTGCTTGTTGGGATTTCAAGTGGGATTGTTCAGACAAAATTACAGAAGAATTTGCAGTGTATGARAGGAGGTTCTGGTATGATCAAAGGAAGAGAATCAAAGCTTTACAGTGTCTCACATGACAACACTGAAGAATCTGAACCCTCATTCTGCTCATATGCACCTCATTCATTGCCTTTATGACTGTTCAGGAATGCCCAGTTCATGGCTCCTCGTTTTCACCCGTGTAAAACTTCCCTGAGTTCAGACAGTGAGGCTGATGTCTCRTGTTCACAACAGCCCTGCACTTCTCAGTAAAGGTTAAAACAGAACAATTAAAGAAACATTAATCTCCATCACATACAGTGACCTCTGCCAAAAGCTGGGATCGGTGAGGGTTGGGGAGACAGGACTGTGCTGCACTTCTGCCTTGTTCACTCCTGATGTATCGACTTTAGTCCTTCTTGACAATCCTGAGCAGCTTTTGTTCTATTTTTACCTCCTCAAACATAGGATAAATGTCCCTAAAAGCAGAATGAGAACATCAAAACAACTTCTGGAGCCAAAGTTCAGCCCCTGGAATCAAGGAACCCAATCTCTGACAAAGCTCCCAGGACATGCAGCAATGCCAGAAATCCCAGACCTGTATCTTGCTCTGCTAAAGCCTGGAGCAATCACTCCAAAACCTGCATCCTGTCAGGAGATATCACACTGCTAAAAGATTCCAGGRAAGTGGAGCCARCATTCCTGCAGCCAAGGAAAGGTTTCCTCTCAGGAAAACAGTTGGAGATAGTCTTGAAGTAATTATAACAAGATTTCAAAGAGGCCATGAGATTTTCTAAAACAGGGGAATCCTTACTACTTAACTGAATTTATTTAGGAAATAATAAATACCCCCCCCCCTCCCCCCAAAATTAAGGACAAAACAAGTTGTAATTGGGAATAGAGAAGGATTTTCCCTTATGACATTGCAGCCTGCACTCGTGTGGAGCTGCCCTTAGTGCAGGAGCTGTTCCCAGGCTCTGGCACTGTGGGGCTCTCTCTTCCAGCAGAGGGAGAAGGGACACAGGAGAATGGACAGTCAGGAAAGCGGATCAGGTGTGACRAGAACCACCACAAACCATTTTCCCTTTTGTTTGGATTCCTGTCCCAGTTTGGTGGCTCATGAGCACCAGGTTATTGCAACATCTGTCCTTGTCTTTATGCATTGCCAGGACTCCCGGCACAGAATAGGGACTCCTTTTCCAACTTGCATTTCTGGTTTGTTTTTCTTCGTCTCCCTTAATCACCTGTAAATTTATACTGGTGATACAACTTATGCACTCTGTGTGTCTCTGTTCTTGCTCAGCTGCTTTGAGCAGAAGGCCTGCCACCAGAAATATGCAAGATAACTGCATGTACAAAGAAAAATAAATATATGTGAGTCACAAAACCCACAGCTCTTGCTCACATGCCTGCACTTAAAAGAGCCAAGTTCTGCCTTCAGTCACCSCTTCAAAGGGGTGAAGAAATGACAGCTAAGGTTGGGACACACCACCACTGGATATGATGGAGTTCACAGCCATTTTCATGATGAAGTGGTAAAATGTAGATGTTGCATGAAGGAGCTTCACTCCAAAGGCCTGCAGGGCAGGAGTGACTGAACAATGACAAGTGGGAATTGAGCTAAAACAGCTGCTGTGATCAGCTGTTCCCACACACACAGATCCAAGGATGTGGCTCACAGTGACTGTCACCTGGAACTGGGRAAGCACAGACCCTCCTCTCAGCAGTGGGAAGCAGCACAGGGGATGGCTGGAGATGGAGAARGGGAGGCAGTGGTGGCAGCAGAGCCTCAGGCTGCACTCCCAGCTCACTCAGTGACTAATTCACTACCACACACTGCCCAGACTGACGGGGCACGGGCATGTCCCCTCTTGTTGCACTACAGGTCTCATTACAGTAACAAATCAGGTGCACTCCTTTCCAGACTGAGCTGCAATCACTGCTGATTACCAGCCTATTAAACTCCATGGAATTACTTAAGTGCTTCCTCTGGAATTAGTGCAGTTATCAGCATGGCTAATGGCAAGTGGTTTCAGTCATTTTACCACACACTTCTCATGTTCAACTTTATAGAAGGAGATAAGAATGACATTTTGACGCAGTGTGAAGTGGAATACCTTCTTTCTCAGTGTCTTCTCAGTTCAAGTATTTCCTCTGTGGATTTTCCGGAGCGGGTGTTTGATCATGATTTCCCTGCACATTTTCCTGCTCTTTAGCAGTGAATCAGCAGCTGGAATGCCACAGAAGGGGAGCAGCAATCACAGCAAAGACTAATGGTGCTTTAAAGGACTGCTAATAAATACACACAGTGGGAAAAACCTGCTTTGAACTTAASAAACTGCACTAAGGACAGACCAGCTCCTGGGGGGTTTAGGCACCCATTTTTTCCAGATATGCCRCCAGTGACCACAAAGGACCCAGAGAAAGGGCCTGGAAGCATACAAGTGTTTCTCATAAAATCATTTTCATCTGTACATGTAAATTTAAAATTTCACGTAGTGAACATGCTTTCTATAACAAYTAAGTTCATACTATGACTGAGAGAAGAAAAACACAAACAAATAGGAAAAAAAAAGGTATGATAATACCAAAGCAGAAACCTACTTATCCCTTACAACTGCATTGATGTGAGCTTGAAATATAAAGGGGGAAATTTACTGTGCAAATTGTTTTTGAAGCCTCAGGGAGGTTAAATTAATGCCCCTAAATGTCAACATTAAAGAGAATTTTAAGAAGAACCAGGTTCTTTCCCTTTGGGTAAGGGGGAAATAAAATTGGAGGTAAGAACTTTGCCATGTACATTATTATTATTTTTTAAATTATTACTATTATTAATCACATCTTGATTCTTTATAGACTTTTAAGTCAGAATCACAACATGATTTGGTTTGGAAGGACTTTAAAGCCCCTCCAGTGCCACCCCTGCCATGGCAGGGACACCTTCCACTGTCCCAGGCTGCTCCAAGCCCCAATGTCCAACCTGGCCTTGGACACTGCCAGGGATCCAGGGGCAGCCACAGCTGCTCTGGGCACCCTGTGCCAGGGCCTSCCCACCCTGCCAGGGAACAATTCCTGCCCAAAATTTAACCCAAATTTCCCCTCTTTGAGTTTGAAATGGGGAAAGGCAAGCACAGGACAAGGSCAGCAGCCTCTGGCTGCTTTGCAGGAAGCACATGGAATGCCTTCAGCACCAAGCCCTCAAAGGTTTGTGGTTTCCTGAGAGTCCAGCCTAGGCTTGTGCTCCGTGGAAGATGAGGGATATTAATAACAGGCAATTTTAGCCCAGGCAACRCCCTGGGTGAGAAACGAGCCAATCTGTACTGGTCACTTCTGCAGCATGAGGTGCTGAAACCGCCGGGGAACTGGGGGAAAACTGTACAAAATGCACTCCAGATTTATGTCCTACTGTCAGTACAGCTGGAATTTCACTGGAGGGGATCTCTGCAGCTCCAGCAGCTCTGCGGGCTGTGCCGGGGAGCGGTGAGGGAGCTCCAGGCCTTGCCCCGGGCACTGCCTGCGGGGACACCGGGGACACCGAGGACACCGGGGACACCGGGGACACCGGACACTGCCCGCAGGACACCGGGGACACCGGGCACTGCCCGCAGGGACACCGGGGACACCGAGGACACCGGGCACTGCCCGCAGGACACCGGGGACACCGGGCACTGCCCGCAGGGACACCGGGCCCGCTGCAGCCCCTGGTCCGGCGTTGGCAGCGCTGCCGCCGGGGAGCGTTTCCCGCAGCAGAGGGAGCTGCAGCCCCGCAGTTGCAGCCCCGCAGTTGCAGCCCCGCAGTTGCAGCCCCGCAGTTGCAGCCTGCAGCCCCGGCAGACTGGCAGGGACAGCGGGACATCCCGGCACAGCCTACAGGTGTGACTCGGGCACAGACTGACACCTGCAGGCTGTGTCGGTGACCCGAAGGAGGCTCCAGGCTGGTAAAAGCCGCGGGTTTTCCCTCCCTCCTGTGGCTCCTGGTCAGGTCAGTCCGGCAGTGAGCCGGGGTGTCCTCGGGGCAGGGCTGTGCCCCGTRCCAGGGAACACCGCTCTGCCAAAACGTAAAGAAATCAATCACTCACTGCCAAACACCTGCCGTGAAACCTTCCTAATTCTGCTGGCTTTCTGTAGCTGACCCTTTGGGGACAGATTTCTGCCTTCCCTCTCATACCCAGAAGGCTGGTGCAGGTCAGCCCACAGGGGACAGTGCAGGGGACAGTGACACCGGGCAGGAGTGGGTCACTCACACACACGGACACCACACACAGAGCTGGAATTCAGCAGGACTGCTGCTGCTGCTTTACTGAAGCTGCTTTACAGGGTGTGCTTCCTTTGCCCTGGGAGATACTTCTGTGATCTCCTCACACGTGACTGAGTGGCAAAGGAAAGAATTTGTACTCYTCTTTCTGAACCTGGCACCTGGCTCCAGCTGTTCTCCTCTGGGTCACCCGGAGGTGTTTTGCCACCACCACGTGGGGTTTGCACAATCCTGCACACGTGGGATCTTCCCTGATACCTTGATGACATTCAGGCAGTACCTGAACTTTACCCCAAGTCTTCTGAATATTCAAAGTAACAAAAATCAAACTTATTCAAGATTGGTATAGGGTGAACAAATGATCTAATTCCTCAGAGCCTCATTATACAAAGTTATGTAAAGGGAAAATCCCTACGAATGGAATGGGAAGATTAAGGACTACACACAGATGCTGAAGAGCCTAATCAAAGTCTTTTTTTTCATGTTCTTATAGGAAGGATGAGTAAGTGGAAGATGCAGTGCCTACACCTTCCCTTTCAGTTACTTTATCAGTAAAAATGTGATGYTCAACCTGTTTTCTGCACCCACAGATAAAGAGATCATTGAGGTTCCAGCTCACCCCTGGGAACTGAGGAAGGGTTGAGCTACTTCCCATCCCCTGTGCATCAGGGGTGACACTGTGACACACGTGTTGTGACCCATTGACTTGGATTGCAGGTTCTGTCAGCAGTGGGTCTCAGGATGTTTCCCCTTGCCCTGTTTCTGCAGCAGAGCCAGGCTGGCTGTGGGATGGGGTGACACTGCTGGGAACCTGYTCACTCAGGTGTACTTTGAGCTGCAGCACCTGAGGTGGAGCACAGACCTGTGCTTTCATCAGTGAACCACTTTCTGTCTCCCCAACCCTGCCCACAGATGAATACTTCRGGGATCTCTGGAGTTAAAACATTTTATCTCAGTTCTGCTGCTGCTTTGAATCGGCCTGAGTGGGTTTGCAGGGCTGGGAGAGCAAAGTTTGGCTGGAGGAGTGTTTCCTTTTGTTCCACTGTGGCATTCCTACTGATCCCCCACGGCAAGAACAGAACAAAACCAATTTGTGAATCTCTTAAAAAATCCTCTCAGGCAAGTCAGAGATGCCTGTATTGTGCAAGGTCTGGAGGCCGTTGGGGGAGTTCAGCCATACAAACCAGTGTTTGTTTTAAATGCACTCCCCTTTGTTTCAGGAGAACAATGTCCCGAGGGATCTCTCTTCCCTCCCCATGGCCAAGGGCTCTGAGCAGGGGCAGCAGCTTCTCCTGGCAGGTCTGAGTGCCCAGACATGGATGGRCATCCAAACCCAGGGGTCCCAGAGATGCCTCTGAGCCCTCTCGTGTCTTCCCAGGCACAACTGCCAGAAGCTCTTCCCTCCTCTTGGGAACCCAGAACAGAGGGGGTTTTGTGGCAAAATCAAGTATGATCAAGAACTGAAATAAACCTGGAGTGAAGAARAGACTTCTTTAAAATCCATATTTCCTGTGTATTTTTTGTTTGTTCACATCATAGTTTTATACTGCATGGAARGGACTCAGCAGAAGCAGTAAAACAGACAAAGGCTTTCATAAGAAAGAAAAAACTCTCTTTTTAAAATACYTCTGCCCTCTGGGGAGCTGGAGTACCTGCCGCTGGAATTCAGTCAGCATTTTTCTTGTCTAATCTCCACGTGATGAGCTCACATAGCCCTTCATGACTCAGTGTGTTTATTATTTTTAACAGGGAATATTGCAGTCTCTCACCTAGTTTTAGGCCACTGTGTTACCTTCTTTACATTACATTACAGAAACAAGCAATCATTTCTAATAAAACATTGCAAATTTCTGTGTGTGCTTCAACCTGGTCCTAAAAGAATGCTAAGGTACTGACAAGGGCTTGAAGAGATTTAAAAGGATGAGAAAAGATTCAAAGACTCTGCATCTTGGATCTCAAATGATATTCTAAGCTGTGTTATTAAATTAAGTCTA
Source organism: Mixornis gularis (assembly GCA_003546035.1). NCBI lineage: Eukaryota > Metazoa > Chordata > Aves > Passeriformes > Timaliidae > Mixornis > Mixornis gularis. Next base: position 169,405 of record QVAJ01000442.1, read on the forward strand.
ACTTAAATTTCAAATATATGAAATGCTCTAATTGGATCAAGGTTAATGTATAGATTGAAAGTATCTTCTAGAACTTCTCTTTTAAACTGTGCATTCTGTGCTAAGTAATTAAAGTTCACCCAAACTCTGATAATAGATAATCCCTCCTCATCTGCAGTAACCACTACCCAGTGAAGTTCTCTGAATTCTCTGTAGAGCATCAGTAGTTCATGAGCACTTCCAGGGGGTCTGTGGAGTTGTTCTTGTCAAGTATTTCCCAGTTTTCAGCAGTGTTTGCTGTAAAAAGGCAATTCCTGAGAGCTTTCAAGAATTTTTGGAAACACTTAAAACCTCCCTACTTGTCTGCTCCAAGTCCTTCTCTCTTGTGTGTTTCTCACGTGGGAATTTATTTACACTGAAATTTGCTGTTTCAGGAGAAGTATCCCAGCACAGAATTGTATCCCCCTGTGCAGATGGGAGCAGCTGGAGCTGAAACCAGCACAGGAGACTCAGTAAAGCTGCTGAGCATAAATCCTGCAGGCAGAAATAAGGAGCAGAGGCAGAATGTGGGGGAGAGGAGCTGCACACCTCTCATTCCAGGCTTATTTAACTCCTTCTCGCTAAGGGCATGGCCCAGTGCAACTCAATATTACACTGCCCCCAGAAAGGGGAAATGATAAAGAGCAGGAAAGGGACACTTAAGGAGAAAACGATGTCTCAAAGGCCTTTCCCACTGCTGTCACAACAGGAGGGGCTGCAGGATGAGGGCTGCAGAAGGTTAGGTCAGCATGATCAGACCCTGGAGGGAGTTTTCCCAGAAGGACAGTCTTGGAAAAAAARCAACTCGGGCAAATTTCCATGTGGAAATCAATTCAGACATAAATGCTCTGGCTGGACAGCATCATCCAGCTCCCTGCACTCATTCCCACAGCCCTTATGGGTACCTGCAGGAGGCCCTAAAGGCCAGGTGACAGAACTGTAATCCCTCTCTTCCACAGACATTTGCTGCACCAACCAGAAAGTAAGACTTAGTTCTCTTTCTGACCTCTCCAAAGCCAGATTCTGTCTTTCACCTGAGCCTAAAGCCCTGGTGTGTGAGGAATAAACGTTATGTAAGCCAATGGTCAGTATTTCCTGAAATCCCTYTGCACTGTTCCAGTGTCTCAGAAGTTACAGGACTTGTGCAGCTTGGCTCAGACAGAACAGATCTCTATCTGTGGTGCATGCACACCACAGGAATTTTTATCACAGATTATCTCTCATTTTTCTCACAGAATTCCATGGGAATCTCACTGAATCAGACATGAACAAGGGCTGAATCAAAACCTCAGGACCTGGTTCACTGGATACTTAAGATGCAGAAGTTGCATCCCAGAGTTAATTTTCAGGGTGAAAAACAATCAGTTTTCAGTGGAAGCTCACAGGACTGACTCCCTGGAGTAGGTTTTCTCTCCTTCGTGATGTTTCTAGAACTCTGTCTTTCCAGCCTGTCTGTAACACAGCTCATCTGRAAAACTGTCCTCTGGTTCTGGTCACCTTTCACAGAACACAATTTACTCTGTTTGCCCCTTCTCTGTAACTGTATGGACACACCAGCTGGGATATTACAAGCTCAGATAGCAACCTCTGTGTACAGCAACATTATTGAAAATCTGTGGTTCTGTATCTTTATCATCCCTGGCTACCAGAACTCACAGGCATTAATTCATTCCTGGCTGTAAGGAAGAGAAGGCTCTGTAATCCTTTCAGTATAATTTAACAATCCATCATTTCTTTAGCACTGCCCCACTGCTGTTGCCAACTAACACTTCTAAGTGGGAATATTGCCATTTGGAACAGCTGGATGTGCATTTCTGTACACGTGATAGGGAGACAGGAATTGTGAGGGATCACTTTTCCTCCCCCCCATGACCATCTTGGCTACCTGAGTTTATTCTCCACTGGGAACGAGAGCAGTGCTCATCAGCCTCCCTCGTTTTGAGCTGTCCATTGACAAAGACTGGAAGATTGCTGATGACAATCGTGTTATTTTCTGTTCTCTCAGCTTCTGACCAGCCTCCAAAGGGGCAGACACGGGGCTCGATGCCCTCAGCTCAGGAGAAGGCCACTCCAGCTGCAGCCTGACCCATCTGAGTGTGGCACTGCCATGGATTAAACATGCCACGCAGCAAAGCAATTCTCCTGCAGACAGAGATTCCTTCAAGAATGTGCACMCACGTGGGAGCTGGAGCAGGAGACCGTGCATGGTTTGAAACCAGAATGAGCTGACCTGGAGTTCTGGCTGGTGACAGTGTGCCAGGAGTGGCTGTCCCTGGGCAGAGCAGGCAGAGCTGCCACTCTGACACTGCCAGTGGGGACCTGGCATGGGCACAGCACCCCTGGGTGCTCACAAACCCCACGGGGCACAGCACAGGCTGCTCAAGGTTTCACTCACTCATTAAATAAAGCAATTTCAGCTCGTTCTGATCTTAACCTGTTTGAGGAGGTGTTGAGTACCAGCTAAGTAAAGACTKAAGGGCTCTAAGCAGAGATTCCACCAGACTCACAGTTCCAGCTGAGGAATGTGGACTGAACTGGGAGGGAAACCCTCACCAAAGCTGTTCAGTTCAAGTCTCCAGGGCTAGAAAATCAACCTTTCTTTAGCATCACCTCTCCACTGTTTTCTAGAAGGAGGGAGAAGGAAAAAAAAAATTAGAAGTTTGAGAATAATTAATTTGCAGTGAGCCCTGCTTAGGCAAGTGCTTCTCCACCAACTCTTCTTTTAAATATTTCTGATAATGGGATGCAGATACTTACACCTGTGAATTACAGAGGTAATTTGCACCCACTTAGAGCTCCGTTTGGGGAGGTATAAAAATACCCCAGTAACAGGAATCCAGTCCATTCCTTATAACCATTATTAGAAATGAAACTAGAAATTATTTTAGCTTCACTAATAACAGGAAAATCAGGCAGAAATGTGCCTTTGAACATTCCATGACAATCTCGTCTGCCACTAAATGTTTGAACATTGTTCCTGTAAAAGTTCTCTTTGCTCTTTCATCTTCCTGCCCCTTCAGCCACCCCTTCACAAGAATGGAATGGTTACTGGAAAAAGCAAAATATCCCAGGATTGTTCCAAGACATCTCAATACTCAAGGTCACTGAAATGTTTCAAGTATGTGCTCGGTGACAGGGGCTGCACCCCTGCCATGCTGATCC
>QVAJ01000442.1:179239-191918 GCA_003546035.1 Mixornis gularis
TGTTCAGAGGTTCTGTCCCACTGGGGCTTTGCTGACCACTGCAGCTCAGAACAAGACATCCAGCCACAGATTTCCTTCCAGCTGGAAAGGAAGTTTCCCAGTGTCTCCCAGCTCAGACAGGACAGATGAACTGTGTGGTCCACAGATGGCCAGCAGTGACACCCCTGTGTGATCACTGTCAGGTGGTAAAACCAACCCAGCTCCCACGGAGCTCCCCCTCACAGGGAGGAAGACTGACAAAGACTTAGGTTTCAAATATTAACAGCACTAAAACACTACAGTGAGCCGATATTTCAGTGCCAGTTGGATGCAGATGCTGGCAGTGGGAAGTGCTCAGGAGACCCAGCTGGGATACTCAGGGTGCTGCAGCACACTCCCAGCTCCTGAGGGCAGCCAAGGAGAGCAGCAGTGCTGGATGGACCCAGCAGTTCCCCCTCACTCACCCAGGGAGCACTGAGGGCTCGGAGAGCTCCGGGGGTGTGTGAGCACGGAGCAGAGGTGCCCGGGCACAGCCCCTGGTCCCTGTGTCCCTGCGGTCCCCAGGCAGCAGTGCTCCGGCACCGGCTGCAGCTGCTCTCTGCTGCACAGGGAGGGAATAAGGTTTCCKTATTGCTCAACAAAAGCTGCTCTGTTGGGACGCTGTGGTTGGGGTTTGTGGTGCTCCTGCTGCCAAACACCTGCATTTATTCAGACACAAGTGCAAAAGAATCACAGTTTGTGATTTGTGTTTCTGTTGTCTGACACCAGCCCCAACAAGACTGCCCGGAAACTCTGCCCCGAGGCTGCCTTTTGGTGTCTTCACACCCTGGACAGCAAGAGTGAGTAAGTGATAACAACAGCAGCCCCCTGAGCTTCGTGTTGGGCATTCTGCATTAGCAAATGTGCTGCAGAATGTTTGGGGATAATCAGACCTTTTATTCGGTTCTGCTTTTTCTTTTGTATTTTTAATCTCAGTTGTGACTTACTTCCTTTTATCTGTATAGTGAGATTTTCCCCTTGGTTCTGTTTGAAGTGGTGTATTTTATTTATTTATTTTATTATTATTACAGCTAACATAATCAATATGTGTATTTTAAGAAGGGCGACTTCATCTGACTTGCTGTGTTTAGGCTGAAGTTACYAGCTGAGAAACCACCAGGAGACTTTTCAGAGTGCAGAGCTGTGCCCTGTGCCTGCAGAGCAGCCAGCTGTAATTCCCAGCTCACTTATGATGCCAGAAGATCTGCATACAAAAACTCAGCAGTGCCTTCTCAAGGTCTGACACACCAAAACATTGTCTTAGTTATGGCAGTGGGGACTGAGCTCACTGGGGAGGCTGGACCTTGAGCTTCTCTTTCCTGCAGAAGTGCTGGGACGGCAGTTGTGCTGCAGGTCACCCTGTCCTTCAGCTCTGAAATCCCACACAAGCTGTGCCACGGCACTGACACCCAACATGGGACACAGGGGGATGACTCTGATGCAAGAACAGCTCTTCCAACAGCCCTGGTGGCCCTGGCAGTGGCCACTGGCCGTGGCACGGTGGCACAGGGATGTGTGGTACCTGCCAGGAGTGCCACAGCCACAGGGCACTCACAGCAAGAAGCCACAGCACAYAAACAGATACAACTGAGATACAACTGAGAGCTGGCAAGAGCTACTGCACTGAATCACTCTGTTCCTACAGCACGTGAAATCAGAAGTGACTCCAACAAGGAATGCAGCTGAGTTAGATTAGCCCTGCAAGGATTCTCTTACAAAGGCACTGGCAGAGCCATTTCATCCCTGCCATGGACCAAATTTGTATGAGCAAGCCCGGGGCTCTTAATCTGGATTTATGACTCTGCTACTAACTCCATAAACCATCTACAACCACTTGAGTGGCTGGACTAAAGTCAGCAGTGTGGGAAAGAATGTGAGTCTGTCAACTCCAATGAAAGCAYGTCCACCTTGCACTGCTCCTGAATCTGACTCCAGAGAACAAACTGGGGCTGGGCTGGGACACACACACAGCAGATGGTACAGTTCCAGCTGTAGTTTGGAGAACTGGGTGACTCAGCTATTTCTCTTCTGATTTTTTTCATCTCTTCAGAGTTTTCTTGGTTCTCCTCAGGAGCTGAGTTTCCACATCCTTCCCAYAGAACCTGCAGGCCAATCCCACCTTCACTTTACACCAGCACTACCCAGGAACTCCCAGAGCAGTTTGCCCTTAAGAATCCTGTCTCCTGCCCGAAAGAGGAGGGGGCTGTGGATGCCTGACAGCTTTTATTGTCTGTGTTATCAGAACAAACCTGGCCCTGCTCCCTTCCAGAGGGCTCTGGGCTCCGTGGATGGTGTCAGCACTGGCTATCATGATTGGAATTGTTCTCTGTGCACRTTGTACTGCACCAGGATTTTGGTTAACCTCTGTAAAACACAGTCAGTATTGCTTTCCTTCCCCCAYCGTGTCCTAAAATAACACTTTTTATGCCCAATCCCCGTCATTCTGGGGAAAAGTGTGTATGGAAAATTATTATGTTGGGAACATGTATTTAAACAGCTGCCAAAAGTACACAATTTTAAAATAGTAAGAGCAAAGCAGAGCACTGTGGGGGTCTGGCCAGAAGAAATCTTCACTCCAAAAAGCTTATTTCATATACACAATAATTTCCTCAAATAAATAATGCCATAATGCTAATAATGTTTATGGGATGAGACGGATCTCTTCTGAATGCCGACACAAAATTTAAATTAACTGACAAGAGGCATAATTTACCTTGAGTTCTCTTCATTAGGCACCACTGGCAGCTTCTCCTGAACTAGGAGGAATAACAATTAACTTCAGATGGAAATATGAAATCTAAATTACAGTTGCTAAACCTAAGAAGAGTAAGGAGAAGATTCTATTATAATAAGATATATTCAAATTACATACACAGCACCTTTAATTTGGGAGAGTGGGCTCATTAGGAATGACAGAAATGTGGATGGAGCATGAAGTTTAGTATTTCTTTATATTCCTCAAACAAGCAACACAAGACTGCACCTTGTATTCTCTCAGGGCTTATAGACAGAAAATCCTAAACAGCTTCTCAAGTGTTGGATACAGATAAAGTTTTCACACATTCTACTGGGCCTATTTCCACCCCAAACCTTCCAAAGATTACTGCAGAGGACACCAGGAACTGTGCCTGAAACTCCGAGACAGCAACAGCTTCCTCRGTTTCTCACCCTTCCCTCTCTGATGAGGACTTCAGACACACAGGAGTGAACTCCTCAGTTTGTATTACTTGACTCCTTGTACTTCTTTCAGCTGGGGAGCTTTTTCCAAAAGCATGGCACATCTCCTGTCCCAAAGCACCCCTCCTGCTCGAACATTTATTAGGATTTGATTCAGAGATGAAGTTCTCACAACCAGGACATGCTCTGGAGCCACTGAGGGGCCTGGGGCACTTCATGTCCCTCCTTGTGTGGAGTGACTCGGAATGTTACCCCCAGGGATGTCCTATAACTGACAGCTGGATTCCTGTGGCAGGGCTCCATGTTCCAGAGCATCCCTTTAATCCCAGGCATTGTTCTCAGACAATTTCAAATATCTTCCATTTACATTCAGACAATGACATGTCACTGTTCCCTCACATACGGTCAGCTCGAGTTATGAGATTTCATCTCTGCAGCTCACATGGGGAGTGGAATAAATTAAATACAAATTCCTGGTAAGAACAGCAGCTGAYTGATACAGAACCAGGCCCTCATAAAACCCATTATTCTGGTACAATTAAGGGGAGGAAAGAATTTATAAGATAGACTAGATTTTCTTCCAAAAGCATGTAAATAATTTATGAATTCAAGTTCTAATGGAAAGCAGGTGGGACCTGTACTATAAATGGCTGCAGCTCTAGAAAACTGAAATGCTCACTGAACACACCTTGGTAGGTAACCACAGAGCACTCTTTAGAAAATACAAAATCCAGAATTGTTAATCTTCGTTTTGGCAGAGGATTCTAGCATGTCAAATTGCATCATCTTAAATACCACCTGGAAACAAATGGTGGAAGTATTAGAAACAGAAATGGCTGTGTTAGAAACTGCTGTAACATTTCAAACATTCTTGTCCTGCTTCTTTTCACTATAAACCAGCAAAGAGCCCAAGTGAGAACATCTGGGACCAACCCACGGCACGGCAGAAACACRGGCAGAGAGACTGAGATGAGTTTCAGGCATCTCACACTGACCAGGAGGCCAGCAGAGTGAAACCCACCACGAGCAATGTTTCCACCCTTAGAAATGCTGTTTGCTGTATTTCTGGGCACTCAGTCCCAGGGACCCCCAGGGTATCTCTGCCCACCTCCCCCATGCTCAGTGTCTGGGGCTCAGCCCGTTCCCTGTTTGCTGTCAGGGCCCTTCCCAATTCCACAGGGGTTRCAGTGGGGAAAGGCTTCTCTGCCAAGAGGGAAAGATCAGCGTTTCCAAACAAAGGATAACTGTGACTCAATTTCCAAAAGCTCCCTCTGCTCCCATCACCCGGGAAGGCTGTTAATGTTTGAAAGGGGGATGTGCCAGGAGCKCCTTTAACACCGGGTTTTACGTTATTCCCACAGACTGTGTGATTACCCCAGGGACGCTGTGATTGCACAGCAGGGTTTGCCATGGAAGCACAGACACAGGCCCAGAGCAGGTCAGAGCTCAACCCAAGGCAGAGGCAGCTACAGCTGTCACCAAAGCAGATGTTGTGACTGGCGTTTTCTGGGGCTTTGAGCTCTAATAAACACATTCATTAACTCTTCTWGCAAACCCGGGGCATGGAAAGGCAGTGGTGTCACCTCCTCAGGTGCTTCTTTATTCAATCCCCTGGCACCCAAACCCTTTAAATTTAGCAAGTGGTCCAGCCAGGTAAACCTTAGAACTTCAGAAAAAGCYTCTTCAGAACTTTCAAAATTTCAGAGCTTCTAAATCTTCTGAGTTTGAGCCCAGAGAAAAGGAAACCCACCTCTGACTGACCCCTGCTCCTGAACCCTACCACCAATACAGAAATGTCACATCAGCCTGGATCTGTACTCCCTCTTCACCGTGCTCTAAGCTTTCTGTGTATCTCAGCTCAAACAAAAGAACTTCAGGAGCATCTTATTTTATTAAGGCTGATACAGAAAATACCTTCATTATTATTATGCTGGAAAATCTTACTGTGCTTCTCCACCACAAGATGAGAAGAAAATTAAAAATAAAGTCTCATTTGTAAGTATCTTTATAATAACTGAAGCTGGGAACTCTGAATGCATCTTAACAAAGCTGTGAAGACCTTCATAGATAAAAATTTCTAATCTCCTAAAATGCTGTAAGCAAAATGGTTCGTTTTTAAATCCTCCAAAAATTTGGATTATTCCCTCTAATCTTCACTAAATCATATAAAAGATAATGAAAAACTACTTTGTTTTAATCACYCTTAGCAAAATCATCTGAGAAATCTCGTCCTTTAATCTCCTCGTAAGTGGCATCAAGACGACAGCATCAGCAAAGATTTTGTTACTGGCCAGAAGGAAGCAGCAGCCAAGTCCCCACGATTATGGAATGTTTCAGTGCTTGTCTGACACTAGCAAGGGTTTTCCAGGGAGTACAAGCTCATCAGAAAAACCCCCAACAATCACATTCCAACCTTGTCTCACACACACTTTACAATTTTAACCTCATTGTGCCCAGTCATCTTATGAAAGATACGCTACATTTTCATTGGTCAGCCCAGCAGTGTTAAAGGCTTCTTAGGAAAGCAATATCTGCATCAGACACAGTAWAAAAAAGTAACCTGTGAGATAAAAGGTAAAATACATTTGCTTTATTGCTACCATATCAACTATGAAGATTATCCAGGATATCTGAGATTAGGTTATCCAAGATGCAGCAAGGTGTTCCAGGAGTGTTTCAGAGCATAGGCTACACAAGACCTGRGAAGATGTGGGAATAAATATTTATAAACACTCTTGTGAATTTTCTTTTGGCTCAGTCATCAGAGCAGAACATTATTTACAYAGTAAAAGCAGAATGTATCTATAAACAAAAACTAATGATCAGGGTGATAATACATGCTGAAGGGATTTTTGTCTCAGGYAAAACCAATAAAACTCATAAACATGAGAGCCAGTCAGTGAAGAAGGAGGAAGAGTATCCCACATCACACAGTGTGAACTGTGCAAAAAGCTAAAGAACAGTTGAAAATGATGCATAAGAAAAGACAGTATTTACCTAAAACTGTCAAGAAAAGCTTGAATAAAATATAAGGTCAAAAAAAGTCTCTGTGAGGAAATTGTAAACTGTAAATGGGAAGAGATGAAATCTCACAATGTAAGCAGTCAGTTGATGCTACATTTGGGATGTAAAAGGGCCCAGGACGGGCTCCCTCTGTGCAGGTACCCCGGGCAAACACTGCTCCGGGAGCTCAGGTGAGCAGGAGGAGGCACAGATGTGGAAATTCCTCCTCTCTCACACCTCCCCACGGGCACAGCCTGTGCYGATGGCCGTGGAGGCAGTGCCCTGCACTAGGGGAAGGTGGATTTTCCCTGCTGGGGCCCAAAGCCCAGACAGAGCCCAGGGAGGGCAGAGCTGCAGGATGGACATGGCTCCCAGCAGCGAGTGCCACCAGCAGGGCTCTGCCTTCAGCAGAACATGCTCCCTAAGGAGCACAGGGTGCACTGGACACTCCCAAAGGCCAAAGGAGGATTTCTGCAGGGGGACACTTCAGAGCATTCACGGTGCTCTAAGATCACAAACACAGCATGAAGAGAACAGAAGTGAGACAAGCTCAGAGCACAGTGTGGGGGTGTGTAGTATTTTATAGCCATCATTTTGCACCATTCCCTCACCTAGATCAAGAACAGCGGTGACAGAAATAATTCTTTAAAGTATGAAAACAAGGAAAATAATTCTACTAGCTCTGAGAGTTTCTGAATGTTTTCCAGAGGAAGTCTTGCTGGACTGAAGGTCAAACTGTAACTACAACAGTAGTTGAAGGCAAGAGAAACTTAAAAGTCTATGAAAACATGCGGAAATTACATCAATGCATGGCTGTATTTCATAAGAATCCTCACAGAATAAATACCACTATTTCCAGTACTCACAAATGAAGAATGCATGTCACAATTTTCACACAAAGAAATTGTACCAAGTGTATTTTCTAGACCTTTGTGCAGGGTAGGTAAGTGCTATCACCCCCTACAAAAATAAACATGAGCATTTGCTCTTCCTCAGGAGCTCTGCTTGCAGGCCCAGTGTCCACCACGATCTCCCCCATCAGTGAGGAATCACAGACCTAAATCTGTCAGGCTGTTGTTGAATTTGCCCGTGGCAGTGCCAGGGTTGTCTCTGAGGACAGGGAAAAGTGCTGTGCTCCCGGGAGCTGCTCCTGATCCTCRGGCTGCTCCACAGCTGGGGCTGGATCCTTCTGGCCCAGAGCTGGGCTCGCACAGTTGGTACCACCTGCTCTGAATTCTTCAGCCCTTGTTATCTCTGCAGCAGCTCACGGCCTTTTCAAAAGCTAATTCACTGGAGAAAGAGGAAGGGACGCTTTGTGCTTGATGTTTAAACTCCAAGTTTGTTTTCCAGAAGCTCTTCAGATTGATAGTTTTGATTATATTTTAAGAGCTCGCAGTGTGACACATTGAACTGTGGGTTCCTGCTGCTGCTGTCACTCACAGAAAGCCAAACTGTGCTCTGAGTCGGAGAGCAGGGGTATAAATCCAGTGTAATGCCAAGGACATTCATGGAATCACTCTGCCCACAGGTGACAGAGCTTCTCTGAGCTTGTGTAGGAACAGCAATAAAAGTTCACTGTAGCTCTTGATGTACATAAAACCCAAAGTACTAAGCCCAAGGAAGACTCCAGCACCTCTATTTTATCCCACTCCTCCCAAGGTCAGCATTTTCAGAAGCACATGTTCTTAGTGCTCAGGAGACCATCAGTGAAGTTATGCTGTAATAGGTACAGAAACAGCTGGATTTATAGTCTTGTATTGAAACAAGACTTAAACTCACTGTAACTTCAGAACTTTTCACAGGAGCAAACCAATGTGACATGAACAAGTGCCCTCGGATTGCTGCAGTCAGGAGATATGGGTGTGGACCCAAGCCACTCTGAGAGATCCTGATATACATYACACTTACAGAAAAATCTTCATTGGAGTTTAGAGCCCAATTTCATGAGTCAAACCCATTGCTGATCCAAAACCAGACTTGGATAGGTCAAATTTCCAGAAACTTCTACACTCCCTTTGCTGCACAGGTGAGCAGAGTAGGTTTTATTGCCATGGTCTTTTTTCAGGGTAATTATTGAACAGAGAGAAGAAAGTTAATTACRGTTTGGGTTTCTTTAACCTGGAAGAAAAACCAGCAATTTTGTGCTACTATCAGAAAATTGCCCAGTTGTTTTCTGCCTTTTCTYATCCTCCACCCTGCCCATGCTCGAGGCACCGAAACATGGGGTAGGGGGAGGAAGGTATTTTTAGGTTAGATGTAATTTTCCCTTCTCTCTGGAAAGTAAACAACAGAAGTTTGTGCATGTCTCAGTTGTGAGTAAAAAATAAACCAGGACTTCATAAAAAAATCACCTGGCATTTAACAGACACTGATCTCCCCAAAACACACAGAAAAGGYGATGCCACAGAACCTTATAACTGGCAAACAGGTAGGATGGAGGAAAGCAAAGTCTTCACAATTTTTTAAACACAATTACATATTCCAAGAGCAGTAGTCACATATACCKACAGTACAATGCATACACAGAGCCCGGCTAATGTGTGTTTTAATATTCATGTCTTATCAAATATGTAAATATGAATTCTCAGAGAAAACACACATCATATGCTCTAAGCCAGGCATGTATTCCCAAGATAATGGTGAACATCTATTTCTGCATTTCAAATTATAAAATCTTTGAAACTTCTCCTTGTTCTTTACAAATTAAGTAATTTTCTACTTCTCATCCCTCGGTTCTATGTGTATTTCGAGACATCCAAGTTCCCTGCCAAAATCAGTGGTGTCTTTAAAACTTCTTAAGGAATGTAATAGGTCTGGAAACTCTTAKTAGGCTACTAAATCCCCCTGGAAATCCTGGCAAATTCCCAGAGTGCCCATTCTCACAGGGATCCATGGCCTAATTACAAACYCATTAAACCCATGTGAGTTCAAGGGTCTGCTTTAACCCTGCAATTATTTGATCCTCCTCACACTAAAAGCTTCAGTGAAACAGAGACAGGCAAAACCGGACAGAGCCAACAGGAGAGGCAGAAGCAGGATCAGAGAGTAGGCAAACTGAAATCGTGAGGCAAGTGAAGGGCAGTGGAAGACTGAACAGGGAGGGAAATAACCCTCTGGAAAGGGGAAGACTCCCAGCTCCAGGGGCAGAGACCTCTGCTGGCATCGTGTGAGGGCAAGGGGCACAGAGCTGGCAGTGCCAGGGCACCTCTGAGGGAATGGGAGCAGCTCTCTGTGGCCTGGCAGGGAGCAGGGATCCCCGKGGAGCTGCACCTGGCACAGGTGTGCTCATGCCTTGGCAGCAGAATGCAGAGCAGGCACTGGCTTTGATGCATGAGCTTAGCTGTGAGGATGCTCAGAGCAGTGCAGCTGAACACACAGAGCMCCAGCACCTCCCCAAGGGGCCATTTCCCAGGGCGCAGCCACGTCCTGGCTCTGGGTGTCACCCATGGAGTTTCCARGAGCTTTGACACAGGCCCAAGGGAAGGCAGGACAAGTTCTCACTGAGACAAACGAGAGAGATTTGTTTTCCCATTTTCACATTCACACATACAGCACGTTTACCCTTTCGTATTTTAAGATGGAAAATCTAATGTAAAGCATTAGGAAAACCTCTTGGTTTTCTGTCCCAGATCTACTATCTCAGTGTGGCCTAAGAAGGATGGCTTGGATCAGGACAACTCTCCCAGTGTTCTGACTGTCCAGAGTCAGCACTTTTTCCTCCCCATTTTCCATACTGTACTTGTGCCATACATGCCTTGTACTTTGTCATTTGAGATTAAAAAAGACCAGAAATAGACATTTAAGTCATGGACTTGATTCAAATGATCTCATGGACAGGGCCGTGGAGCCAGCTAATCTGTGACATTGAAACACAATCTATTTTTTTTGCTGACTATTTGCTTATGTCATTTGGGTGGTGGAGAAACTCTCATCCAGGGTGCCAGCAGCAAGAAAGAAGAGAAAAATGGGACTTACTTGCCACTAGGCCAGGCAAAGTGTCACAACCCACCGCTTCATAGCTGTGGCCAATTGTTTTCCAGTGGCCTAGACATCACTAACGAAAATTTTTAATCTAAATTTAAACATTTCTTTCCTCTCTTTTGAATACCTCCTAGCCTTAACAATCTTGTTGACTGTGACTGTACTGCAGACTCCAGCAGGCACAGCCTGTGGTGCTGAGTGTGTTTATCAGCCTTGCAGTCCATCAGGGGCTGGCTGTTGTACCAGACCATGACACTGAAAACACTGAAAACACTCYCAGCCCTTGGCAGGGATAACCTGAGCAGTGGCTGCAGCAGGCTGGAYGTTCTTGCAGCCTGCTGAGAAAACACACTCTTCAGGACGTGTCCTTCAAAGAGTTCCCCTCTCTGCAGTGCTGGGATGAGCTGCAGGCCCCTGCCCTCAGCACCACCTGCCAGGGCACACCAACATGTGGGCACTGCCAGCTGCAGCATTCCCTGGGGGTCCAGCCCCATTGCAGCCCCTCAGCTCCCACCTCAGGCACCCCAGTGTTTTGGATTCCCAGCTGTGTTGTGTTCCCAGTGCTCTGGAACCTCTGCTGTGGCTGTCCAGTGCTGCAGAGCCCCAGTGCTGTGGAGCCCCAGAGCAGAGAGTGCCTGGAAACACAGCGGGGTGTTCACTCCTTGGATTCCGTGTGTCCATAGCAGTTCCTGCCCCAGTTTTTGCTGGAGAAAAAGCCTCTCTGTGCTTGTGCTCTTTCTTCCCCCCAAGCTGTGCTTTTAAAGTAAACCAGGAAAGTGTGACTAAGCCTTCACAACTGTATTAGCACTGCACAGGAAACCTGTGGTTAATGGACCTCAATTCTCTCCTCTCTTTTTCTTCTGTGTTTACACCATTATCAGTTTTCACTGTGCCATCTGCATATGGCACACGTGGTTTTACACCCCCTGTATTTACCCACTTCTTCCCCAAAATCACCCACTATTGTCCCAGTAACATTTAACACGAGGTTCCTGGTATGGCAGCAGAGATTCGGGACTGCTGACTGCAGCAATGTGTGTGGCTCTTAGGCGAGCTCAAAACCAGCCAAAACCAAACCAAACCAAACAAAGGGAAAAAAAAAGAAGAAGAAAAAAGAAAGAAATACAGCTTTTCAGCCTTTTCAGCCAAGTGTTTTATCAGGCCTGCAAACACCTGCAAATGAGTTGCACTGCAAAGCCTGTCGCCTAACAAAGACAAAGCTTTGTAATACAGTGCAATTAGACTTGAATAATTTAGGCACTGAAACAAATATTTTGAGACCTAGACTGTTTGCTTTCCTGAATGAGAAATTACCCAGGCTTGGATTCCTTACAAACCTACTGAGAAACAAAACCAGAACCAAATGAGGAAATACACAGTGTGGTAAGATTTTACCACCTAAATTCTCACAGTCCAACTGCACTGAACACGCACAGGGCTAAGGAGGGAGGGCAGGAGGTTCCCCATTTTCCTCTCCTCTAGCAGAGGACATGACAGGGAAGGGATCAGCAGGGTTGAGGGGATGGTCAAACTCACACAGGCAGCATCCACATTGTTTGATCCTGGAATGTTGGCTTTGCTGACTTGAAAAGCGAGCTTTTCCAAAAGGAAATAAATACAAGYATCAATAATGTTGTTTCACAGTAGTGTAAAGGAGCCCTAATGTCACCCAGAGGTCATATTGGGAATGAGGTCTTGCTGTGGTCGTTTGGACCAACAGGAGAATATTGAATGGGGGACTGGCTTTTCTTGACTCCATGAGGAATTCCAGTTGAGCTATTGGGATGCAGTTTGTTTTTCTGAAGGCTGGACAGTGAATCCATTTTTGTACGTTGTTCTGAACTGCTTGTGGGCCCAGATTTTGGAGCAGCTTCCTTCCCTAGTCAGATTTTTAAGGGATACTACTGCTAAGTGTTGGTATCTCCTCTTAAATCAGCAGTGAGCAGAAATCTTTGTTTTTCAAGGACACGGATTTAACAACAGTGTGCTCTTCCGTATTAACTCCYTTTTTTTCATTTGCTGATTCTAAATGGTATGTTGAGTGTTATTTGGTTCTATAAATTTACCGTGTATTTGTTTCAACCTGGTGGTTGTCCATCAGAAGTGCAGAGAAGTCTGTGAGCAGCAGTGCCAGACCCCTCCTAAAGGATGAAGCTGCAGACTCCTCCTCCTGTTCTTGTCACTGCAAGCAGTAAGATCAAAGCAGCACACCTCAGCAAGGTGCTAAGGAAAAACTAGTTACTCTTATCTCTAAATTCGAGGCTTCCGTTGTTTCTTTCCATTGTGGAGTGAACTTTCTGTTGTTKGTTTGCCTTTTTGTTTCTTATCTTGGGGAAATCACAGTCCTGGCAGGGGAAGGTGAGTAAGAGGGAAGCAAACACATGGTGTTTAACCGGAATCAATCCAAGGGTCACCTGCTCCTTGGCTCATCCTGGCACTGGGGTTTGCCCTCGGGATCTGCAGGCCATGTCCATCAGCAGAATGAAGCTATGGGTCTGTC
>QVAJ01000442.1:192438-224715 GCA_003546035.1 Mixornis gularis
CTTTTTTTGCTATTTTAGTTCAATCTGTTCACATATCACCCTGTGCTTCCCAAGCTTTGTGGCAGTGAAGGCTGTGCAATAGGCACCTGGTTACAAAATCACATGTATTTTTAATGCCTCCTCCATTCTTACACTGCTTGGTGAAATGTGCTATTGTTTAAGGCATCAGGTGCCGGCAGGAGTGACCTGCAGGAGCACACGGCTTGTCCCAGGAATCGGATTGGAACTCTGTCAGAATTACTTCAGGAAAGGGTGAAAATGAGATATTTATAATAAATGGAACGCTGATCCTGGAAAGGACATAATCAGCATTTCCCCCACTCCTCTCTGTAAGAAAATGCAGTTTTTTTGTTCTTTAGACCTTTTGAATTTTTTCTTGCCCATTTTTTGACRCTTCTATTGCTTTTTTGGTGAATAAAACCTCCTTCTTCAGAGGTTCATTTTGCAAAAGTGCTTCATTTATACAGCTAATGCTCATCTCCCCCTCTTCATTGCATCTGCCCTGCAGATCACTCCCTGGGCAGTTCCATAAAGAAGTGGGGATTCAGTTTCCACCTTTCTTGGCAGGAGGAAGTTACCYCTCTCAAGCCTCAGACATTTTAGTGTGTGTAGCGTGTAATAAAAGATTTCAGAAATTCCTGCCATGTCTGCCTCAGAGGTAATAAACCTCTAAAGGAACGCAGCAGAAAGCAGCGTGGTGTCTGGTTTGAGTGAGAGAATGATGGCAACTCACATTGCTGCTGCTGATGTTTGTCAGTCTCTTAGTAAAAATGAAACTTATTTAAAAGGAAACTTTGTAAGAATGAAACAAATATCTTTCSATACTCAGCTGGCTGAGAAATCTTTTGACAGAGCTCAGAGCTGCCTCTCCGTGCAAGAAGTCACAGCTATCTCCCTCCCGAGCAGAAATCACTCGGTGAACGAGGATGTAAGATCTTGCAGCGCGTTATGTGCCTGCATTAATTTGACAAAGGCGATGAGTGTGCAGGGAAGCAGGCACCGAGCCGCAGACATGCGGCCGCTAAGCCTGCCCGCGCACCCTCTCCCCGCTTGTCCTGAAGCGCCGGGGGAGCAATGAGCAGGCGGCGCGGGCGGGCAGGTGCAGGGGCCGCTCCATCGGAGCCGGCGCTCCTCCGCCCCGCCCGGCCCCGCCGCTGCCCCGGCGCCGGGGGAGCCTTGGCGAGGTGCACGGCGCGCTCCGCCGGGGCGGGGGGGCTTGTTTGTTTGTTTCCTGCCCCATCCCATTTTTATGATCGCGAAGAGGAAGAAGCCTTCAGGTCAGCCGCAGAACTGCTCGTCCGGCGGCCGGCGGACAAGGGCTCCTTTGATCGGCGGCGGGCGCGGACAGCGGGGAGCGCCCCGGGCTCTGATGTCCCGGCCGTGCGGGCGCCCCGCGGCCCCGCCGCTGYCCGCGGGCGCTGAGCCCCGCCGGCGGCTGCCCGGCACAGCCCCGCCAGCCTGAGCCGAGCCCGAGCTCCAGCCTGAGCCTGAGCCCCAGCCCCGGTCTGCGCCGCCTCCCCTCGGGCCCCGCGGGCGCGGACCCGCCGGCTCGGGGCGCCCCCGCCGCCCCCGCCCGGCGCCGCCCGGGGATGTGCGAGGCGGCCCCGCGGCCGGAGCCCTGCGAGCGCCAGCGGGTGAGTGCGGGACGGGGCTGCGGGAGCGGGGCGGGACGGACGGACGGACGGGGCCCGCCAGGCTCCCCAAGCCGGGAGCTGCCAGCCGGGAGCGGTGCTCCCTGAGCCGGGACGCTGGCTCTGGGGCCAGCTCACCCTCGGGGGGCCGTGGGTCGGGCTCGGCCGGGGATCGCACCGCGGGAGCAGCGCCCCGAGCCACCCTCGGGGTGCCGGGGCCGGCCCGGGCAGCGACTGCGGCGGAGCCGAGAGCCCTCCCCGCCCTGGGCGGCCCGGCCCGGCCCAARGCGCCTCCCCGGGGGCCGGAGCCGCGTTCGCAGGGCGGCGGGGCTGTGCCCGGCTCTGCGGATGTGCGGGACTCCGGGGATGGGCCCGGGCTCCGGGGATGTGCCGGGCTCCGCGGATGTGCCCGGCTCCGGGGATGTACCCGGGAACCGGGGCTGTGCCGGGCTCCGGGGCTGTGCTCGGGCTCCGGGGATGTTCTTGGCTCCGGGAATGTACCCGGGCTCCGCGGATGTGCCCGGCTCCGGGGATGTACCCGGGAACCGGGGCTGTGCCGGGCTCCGGGGCTGTGCCCGGCTCCGGGGATGTCCTTGGCTCCCGGGGTGTACCCGGGCTCCGGGGCTGTGCCGGGCTCCGGGGCTCCGCTCCGTGCGGTGGAAGATGTGCAGCCCCCGCAGGCTGCCCCGCGATGCCCCGTGGCACTGCCCGGCCGCCACGGGACAGGCTGCACAAGTTAATGAAGAAATAGTAAAGCATTCCCGGGACGTGCTACATTTTCTGTGGAGGCGACGCCGGGAACCAAGTAAGCCCCAAACCGATTTTAACAAACCCATCCCATAACCAAAAGCCAATGYATTAACTCCCTGTGCCATCTAGACCAGGATCAGTCGAAACAACTTCAGCTCTTTGTGGTGCCTAAGCTTGAGTAGGCAAAGCAGAGGGGATCACATAAGCACCAGGAAAAACGTAAGAAAACCACGATACCGAGGCTTGCATCTGCTTTAATTATTCCTACAGTTTCGCTGTGCTTGCAGTAGCACATAGAGCAGCTTCTACCTGGTGGTCGTTAACGCAGATGGGCTCAGCTCTAAATAACTAGAAGTAAACATTAGTCAGATGCCTTTAGACACGGGAGCGCTTCTGCAGGAACAGAAAGATTAGCTCGCTTGGAAAAACTTAGATGACTGCAAAGAACATATTTGCACATGAAAGGTGCAGTGTTTCCTGCTGCTCTACGGAACTGTGTTTCCAGTGCTCAAAGTCACCACCAGAGTCAGGAGATAAGCATCATTGCTCCAATGAGGCTCCMAGTACTCAGAGGATTTTGGAGACTCAGTATTTAGTCCATATAAATAACATTTTTTTGCTGCTTAATATGACTGGAAGTGAGAAGGGGATAATGGTTAATTTGCTTTTTTATTACCTATGAACTTCTAGCTCATAGTTAATGCAGGGCAAATTTCTCACTCCTTTGCACGTCTCAGTGGGATTTCAGTCCTGTGACTCAGAGACCACTGGCTCATTTGACCACAAATCCTGTTCTTCAGAGAAAAGCAGCAGCTCATGGGGCATGTGAAGGTAGTTGTGATGGTCCCTGTAGGTGCACAAAGACAGAGGCTGGGCAGACCGCAGGATTCCAGCCTGCTGAGCCATGGAAGAGCTGCAGTTCTGGCACTGCCAGTCACCTCCTGCAGCTTGATGTCCCAGGAGGAGGGACAGAAGGGCAGACACACAGAAATAAAATGTCCTCTTGTTTATGGAGAGGAACAGTGTGAGAATATCCAGTGAGCCGCCGAGACAGGTGTTGGTGAACCCATGGAACACAAAATCTCTCTTTACTTACATCTGTAGTACTGGGTTACTGGGCATCTTTGGTTTATTAATAAACACACACTTTAGGGACCTGTGTTTGCAGCAGAGGAGCTGCATTCTAGGGGAGGTGGACATTAGAGGAAGGAAGAGATTATTGGAAACTATGGAATGTGAATCAGGCAGAAAAGGGAGTTCCAGTGGAAAAGACTGGAGATCTGAGAGACTGCAGTAATTTGAGGAGAGTTTGAGTTGGGATGAACACAAGTCAGCACTAGAGCTAAGCCAGTTTAAAATAATGAAGTTCCAAGTCTTAGACCTGACTGGATGCAGAGCCTGAGAAGGGTGCCTCACTGACTTATGGGGAGAGGATGTAAGGAAGGTTGGCCTTTGTGTGAGGGGTCTGGGGTTCCCATTATTTATCCCAGTGAAATTCTCATATTCTTTCCATTGAATGGAAAGGGTGAGTACTGCCTGTGGATGTGAAGAGCCCCAGGAAATGCTGGCAGGGAATTTCATTGTGAAACACTGAGAAATACATTGCTGTGTGTGCAGGGATTGGAATCTTGGTGGAGGAGAGCCTGGCCCTGGATAAGTAGGAACAGGGAGAGCACAGAGCTGCCACGAGCAGCACTGCAAAGGTGGCCCAGTTACCTCTGAAGAGCAACAGAGAGAGGATCTCCAACCCTACTGCAGGGGCTGCACGAGTCAGTGTGAGCTCGCTGCCAGCGGCGTTGCGTGACTCCCGTTCCCAGGGCTCTAACCTCCAAAGACAGGCCTGCTCACAGCCTTTTAAAAATYGCTGTGAAGACTCACTGTCTTCACTCTGAGTTTGACAGGCTCCCAGCACAGCCTGATTTTTATTTCTATTTTTAGAGCCAGCTGTAAAGCTGTAGTCAAGAACTGCTTACATAATATTTTAGAAGTGACAGCGAAGCACAATGGCATATTTTGACCTTTGGCATTAGATAAGTAATTGGCAGGTTAAGTTAATTTTTATTCAAGCAGAGAGACTTGCTTTTTACTGCTTGTGAACTCCTGTACCTTCACACAAGATTAAACCTCACGGGTACATTTTAAAAATAGGTATTTGGGTTTGCTGGCCTTCCTTTTCTGTGTGGTGTGAAGGAAGCTCCTCCACGCAAAGGAACTCCTCTCTTCTGCTCTCCATCCATGACACAAAGTGTGTGGTACGTGTGTGTGTGTGTGTGTGCACRGRCCTGGCAGAGGGCAGGATTCTTTATTTCCTGACTGACAGCACAGTAGGATTACAAACACTTGGAAAACTCACCTAAAAACACCTTTGTTACTGTGCAGTTGAGGAGCTGGTTTCAGGCCCATGACTCAGGGTAAGTGCTCAGTGGATATTCCCTTTCCCGTTGCAGACGCTGGGTTATGGGCAAGTCGGAAAGCCAGATGGACATAACTGAGATGAATAGCCCCAAACCAAAGAAGAGGCTGGGCTGGAGTGGCCTGGAGGTCGGGCTGGCAGTGCTGGTGGTGCTGCTGGCCATCGTGGCCATCACCATGATCGTCCTGTACGCCTCCTACGACGGTGAGTGCCCGCGGCTGCCGGGGTGCCACRTCCCAGGCACGGGGAGGGATGGGAATGTGGCTGAGATGGAAACCTGCAGCCACACGTCCTGGTGCTGGAAAAACTCAGAAACTGCCTCTTTCCAACTGGGGCTCCGTGGATTCGTCTGTTCATGCAGAGTTGTGGTAAACACAAACCATCTGCTTGTTCTGACTTAGGAGTACTTCTGTTTGTAATTAATGCTTCAGTAAGCAAAAATCCCGACAAATTACAACATTGCTGAAGAAAACCAAACTCCAGAGGTTCCTTTGTGTTCCTGAAAATCCTATTTTTTCCTTTTTCAGGCTGTTGCAGTGAGGACTCTCAGTGAATGTAGTCATCCTGAGAGGTTTTGTGCTTCACCAGCCAAAGCAAAATAATTTCATTCAGGGGGAAATAGCCTGATAATTTCTGGAAAAGACAGTACAGAGAAGCTAAAATTTCCATCTAGGGTCTAGCTAGAATTTTTCCTTGTATTGGGAATTAAGTGCTTTGTTTAATTTTGAAGTACTTAATAGTTTTATTTAAGCTTTTTATTGAAGTGTAGTTCAACTATGGGACAGAAAAATACCATTATGAGGAAAAAAAAAATATTTCCAAAGTCTCAAAAGGAAGTATTTTCATGTTTCTGAACCCTGTATTTTGTTCAGAAGACTTCAGAGTGAGTGTTGCAGAATTTTCATACAATTCCTTGAAAATCCTTTTGTCATTGTAAAGTATTGCTAAATTCAAACTGCCTTTCTAATTCTCTCCAGTCCTTGAGCTATTTTTCTCTAAATTGCTTCTTTGTTATAAAAATAGTATTTTGCCCACCTCCAATTGGACATCTTCCTCTGATGACTACAAAAATTCCACATGATGAGTGACTAGCACTGAATGACCCTAAAGGGTTGAAAATATTTTTAGAGCCCAATCCTATAAATATTCCCTTACTGTGTGTAAAGTGTCCATTCATATTATCTTACTGTACACTGCAATTAAACTGACTGTCAGTGGAAATATTTACAGTAGATTTTATTGTATTGACATTGAGTGAAGAGTTAAGAATATGATTGTATTCTCTTTTAGATGGGGTTTGCAAGACACCAGACTGTATCAAATCAGGTAAGAATGAAAATACATATATTTTAAATGAATTTATGTGTTTTTAAACAAAATTACTACCAGAGAATTCTCCCATCTAACTGCAGCCAAGTATGGCACATGGAAGCCTGGGCCTGTTACCCCTCATAATTTTCTTAGCATAGTTCTTCTACCAAAGTAAACTCTTGTGCTGTGATATTGTCAATCTTACCAAGTCATCTCCATGTCCAGAAGACTCTGAAKGTTGTAGTCTGACAAGCTGCTTCATCCCCCAGTGCCAAGTGCAGTTGTTAAAGGATCCCATCCACAGCATCCCGTGGGAGGCTCCCACAAGGTCCTGGTTTGTAGACACTGTTCAGACTTGCAGATACACCAGCAGCACAGGAAAGTCAGGATATTGGTTTCCTTACTTCCACGGGACTGGTTGCAGGTCTCGTTCCAGCAGCTCAGGTCATTGCTCACACCTCAGTGGTGCTGGAGTCAGGGAAAGCCCCAGGGCAGCCCCTCATCCCAGGAGCTGCAGGTTGTCAGCAGCACGGGCCAGACATGAGGTTTATTTCAGGTGGCCATCACTGTCTTTTCATTCCACTTCCAAGGTGTTCTTCTCCCAGCATGAAAGCTCATGCTGTGGTTTGGAAACTATCCAATTAGTTCTCTAGCAGATTGTTTTTAATCTCTGATGATGCTCATTTTCAGCTAAATACACATTGCTACAAGGGAGTTCAGACAGACCATGTGATGATGAATGAACTCCAAAAGGAAAAGCAGGAAAAGTTGGGAGGAATGAGACACAATGTAGCAAGAAGTGCCTAAATTAATCAATCAGAACAATTTTGCTCTTTTATACTTCTGCTAAATGCTTTAACAGCATTTAACCACTGGAAAGGGATAAAGTGAAGATACTGACAATTGATTGTTCATTTGAAGAACAGCTGCAAATAAATCTTTTGCAGAAGAAAAAAAAGTGTAGTAAAGTAAATAGTGAACAAATAAAGAAGAAAAAATGTAATGAGAATTCACTGGTTTTACCCAGGGTAAAATGCCAGTAACTGCATGGCACTGTAATCCATGGRTCTGTGAGACCACTGCAGTGTAGCACAGGAAGATAAATGCAATTTGTACATTTGAGCATTTTTTGGATAAGCTGACACACTCTGATAACTTCTCTGAGCCCAGGCAGCACAGCCTGATGGAACAGGGGATTTTGATCTYTGTTTCTTACCTAGATAAGCACATTATTTTGCTCCTGAATCCTCCCCAGGTCACTGGTTGCTTTGCCAGCTTATATGACTTTATTTGTGAGCTATTAAAACACTCACTGACAATCAGGARTACTACAGTAAGATTAACCATTACAGGTAATTGATATGAAGCTCTACATTCCTGATGGCAGGGAGGAACTGAGTAAACAAGTGACAGCAGGAACAAAGCCAAACACTGGTTTGTCACAGAAACACTGAGCACTAATGAAGAGTACGCTGTGTGTTGCCTGTATGCGTACAGGTATAAATTCACCCGGATTTGAGATAAAATAACAAAATATTCATAGCATAATCACATTCCCTTGATTATAATATATCTGTGGTATCAGCCAAATGGTTATCTTGGGGCTCAGGTGTGCAAATAACACTCTTGAGTAGAGTATTCTGCATGGTCATATTTAATGTATGTACTTCACATGCAGCCCTAAAGGAAAGACCACAGTTCCCACAGCTGAGCTCTTTCTGGTACTTTTGCAGTATTTAAGCTTTAAGTTCTGATAAAAGTTGGATAGGTWATATTGGCTGGCCTGGACCTTGGAGCAGGGGAGTTATGAGAGTGATGAGAGTTAAGATTATTTCTGTGTGACACGAGCAGGCACAGAGGATTACCCRGGTGCTGACTGCAAGCAGAGCAACCCGACTGCACAGTTCAAGCCAGGTTTGATATTACACTGTTCATGCTTTCTCTGATTGAAGCAGGACGTGGATTTCTCCTTGCCTTYGTTGTGAGGTTTTTCCCAAAGTGACAAAGCAGTGGATAAGGGCCATCTTTTCTCAGTGTCAGAAGATGTTTCTGTCCTACTGTTCCTGTTTGGCAGGGCTGGGAATGAGCCAGCTGGGGTGTCCACTCCTGGCTGGGAACGTCTGTGCTGCTGCACTGACACGTGCCAAGGGCATCCAAGRGACAGTGATGCCCTTCAGGTGCTGCCCCAGTCTGGCAGAGATTTTCACAGGGACACCCTTAAAACAGGAGAYGTAAGGAAAAGTTACAGCTTTCCTCTTTCACAGCAAATAGGTGGAGTTGGGACAGGAATAGACTGCAGCATTCAAAACACTCCCCTTCCCCTACATGTAACAGGGCAAAAAAGACAGAAAGCAGCWGCACCAGAGCTTCCACAATCCCAGAGCACTTGGGGCTGCAGCAAGTGTCACACTCAGTAAAAACATGACTGAATTTCCCAATCACTGGCTGGTGGCAAGATCCTGTGTCCCTTCAAATAGAAGTCACCCTGAAGCCACTGACTTCAAAAGGGAAACCACCAGCTTGGAGGTTTTGCATCTATTTCCACAGTGGGTTTTATGCTGCTGAAGCAGTCTGAGGTTGAAAATGCACCTGTCCATGGCTATTTTCATCTTGCAGGCACTGGAACATTGTAAAATCMTCAGATGTTGGCCTAGATTGTAACATTCCTAAGCCAACAGAAAAATGGGGGCAGGCAAATCAGCACAAACACCACAGACTGTCTCTCCATTTCCACCAGCACAAGAGACATGGAAAATATTGAAAGTGCTGGAAAAATAACTATAAATATTTGACTTGCCCATGTGGAGGAATCACAACTTGAAATGGCTTTGAAATCACAAGCCTCATAATCTACTAAAAATTATGTCAGAAAAATGGGAAGAATATTCAGGATCCTGGGAAATTCAGAGGCATCCCTGGCTCTTGCCTGACTCCTAAGATCTCTCCTTTCTATGAGACACTGTGTTCTGGCATAGTGGTGGTAGAAGCAGGCTGGGTGGAATAGGAATGGGGGAAAGCCCAGAGGGTTTGTGGACAGCACTTGGGAAGCTGTCATCAAGGAATTGGATTTCACTGAGAATCCCTGTCACGACTGGTCAGTGACTGGCCAGTCTTGGACAAGCCTCTCCAGAGGGTCAAAGGGACAGCAAGAGGCACTATCAGTTCTACAGTAAAATGTGGAGCAGGTCTAAAAACGAGTGTAGCTTCCGGAAGGCATTAATGGAAAAACCTTCCCTGACAAGAACTGCAATAGTCCAACAAAGTCAGTACTTTACTGACATAGACAGGATTCAGTTGAGTCTAAATCATACTTMATCACCAAAATGACATTACAGTGGACACTTAACCTCTGCTATGTCTTGTGCTTTTAATGTCCCTTTTCACCACATTTCAGTAAAAGAAGGGTAAGTGAAGGGTAAATGAAACATCCTACATTTTATTTAGAACTGAGTGACCACTCACAGGGAGCAGGAACATCTGTCAGTTTACCACCAGTAAAAACAACCAACTGGAAAGTCTGGAAGCTGTGGTCAGCACAGGAACAGTAATTCCTTGTTCACCAATAGAACTTTGTTTGGTCTAGAACATCCAAGTAACCTTGAGCCTATTCTAAAGGAAATGCATTGATGACTTCTCTCCTGAGAGGAAGGAAGTGTGTGCGTCTGTAAAGTGTGTGTGTGTAAAGTATATGTGTGTGTCTGTGAAGTGTCTGTGTGTCTGTAAAGTGTGTCTGTGTCTGTAAAGTGTGTCTGTGTGTCTGTAAAGTGTCTGTGTGTCTGTAAAGTGTGTCTGTGTGTCTGTAAAKTGTCTGTGTGTCTGTAAAGTGTGTCTGTGTCTGTAAAGTGTGTCTGTGTGCCCACAGCCGCGCGGATCCTGGAGAACATGGACCCCAGTGCCCGGCCCTGCCAGGACTTCTACCAGTACGCCTGTGGGGGCTGGCTCAAGAGGAACGTCATCCCCGAGACCAGCTCCCGTTATAGCAACTTTGACATTTTGAGAGACGAACTAGAAGTTGTTTTAAAAGGTCAGTGCAGTTTGGGGGACTAAATAAAGTTTCTTCTTTGCCYTACGTGTTATCCTAAGAAGTTGTGGTTTTCTAGCAAAGCTTAAAATACTACCAGATATTTCAGGTTTTTGTGTTTGGTGCAGGACAGATCTGCCCCAAACTCCTTGCTTGGAGGAGGCTCTGGGAGTGTGCTGCTGTGTCTGACACTGGAGCAGAGCTGAGCAGACCTGCCTTTGCTGGTATCTGCAGATCAGACCCACTGCAGTCCCCACCCTGAGCCTGCCCCAGCCACAGCACCAGGCAGGGGAAGGAGGAGGAGGGGGARGTCTGTCTGTGTCCACATCAGCTGGAATGCTGGAAGCTGCTCTCTGGCATATCTTGTTCCATCAGGAGTCCCAAAGAGCAGGCAAGCCGTTTTGCTACCTGTCATACCAACAGTATCAAATTGTTCACCATCCTTTTTCTCAGGTGAAAACAACAGAGTCCAAGCAGTCAGTCTGTACTCATGTAACACTCTCCAACCCACTCTCTCCAGCCTAAATATCCTATATCCTTTTTTTTTTTGTAACTTTGCCTACCTCCTGGTTTTGCCAGCTGTGTCTTCACACAGTAGCCTGGCTGTTTAAAACATGTCCCGGAGAAGTCAGGGCATTTGTCTTTCACCCGGGCTGGCCCACAGAGTATCTCCTGACTCCTGACATTCCACACTAACACAGACTGCAGCCGCTGCAGGGCATTTCACCTCCAGAGCCTTTCCCCTCAGCTGCTGGAAGACAAAACCTCCGTGGAGCTGGTGGTGGACAGGAGCCCTCCTGGCGCAGCCCTGCTCAGAACCCAGCACAGAGCAGGAATGACCATGACTCGCTGTGTGTGTTTCAGATGTCCTCGACACCCCCAGCACCAACGACATCCCAGCAGTGCAGAAGGCAAAAACCCTCTACAGGTCCTGCATTAATGAAAGTGAGTGTCCCCTGAGTGCATTAACAGCACCCACAGGGTCCCCCCTCAGCAGCTACACCTGGAGCCTGGTCTGTGCATCATTTTTCAGATATCCTTTGTGAAAACTAAAATGTATCTATTCTATAGAGCCCAGTCAGAATGTCAGCAGGAAAACTGGCATTGTGTCTCCTGCTCTACTACCTTAGGTGTTTTAGGTAATTCTTCAGTTACTAATTTGCTGCAGATTTATAAACTCAAATCCTTTCAGTTAAATGAGAGTTAACTTCTTTTGTAGAAATTACCAGGGATGAGGTGAAAGATACTGGCACACCAGGCTCTGTCACTACAACAAAGAGCAGTAAAACTGTTTGCAGCGCTTCCTAAATCATATTTTTATAGTTTATGTAATAGTATGAATACTTTTCAAAACTATTATTTCAAGCTGTCTGCAGAGAGAGAAATAAAAAAAAAGACAACTTCAATGTCATGGTCTCAAGGATCTGCACATGCTGTTTGTGACTGGAAAGTCTTTACATTAAATGTTAAAGCACAGTCATACATCAGAGCAAACTGCTGCTGTGGTGATGGGGGAAACAGTTCCCAGCTTCATTGTTCTGAATTCATTATAATATATAACATTTGTGGGGTTTAAAATGTCATGATAACTCATTTTATTTTTTCCAAAAGCTGCCATTGATAGGAGAGGTGGAATGCCTCTAATCAGTTTATTGCCAAATGTGTCTGAGTGGCCTGTAGCAACAACTAACTGGGATGCTTCCTATGGTAAGACAACCTGTGCTTGTTTCCTTTTAGTTAAAATATCTAAATTATTTAATTTATTGCTTACCAAAAATAGAGACTGACTATACCTTTCACTTGCTTAGGTACTGCTTGGACAGCTGAGGCAGCTATTGCACAGCTCAACTCCAGATATGGAAAAAARGTCCTTATTAATTTTTTTGTCGGCACAGACGATAAAAATTCCACTGCACATATCATCCACGTAAGTCTGCCTGGGTGCCGTGGCCTTGTTGATCATAAAAGTGCAGCAAATAACTGGAAGCACAGACATAAATGTTAACAAGGAGAAACATCAGTGCTCTGAATTTGAACTGAGTACTCTGTAGATGAATTTGTGAATTGATGCAGTTTTCAGCTGAAACTCTGGGTTTCACAGTTCCTGTCTGTTCTCCAAGCTGACATCTCTGTTCTGGGCACTCATACAGTTACTGTCAGTGAGATGGGAATGACAGACACAGAAAGGTCATCTCTGAAACCTGAACATGCAGACAAGGCAGGAGAAGGTCTGGTGACAGCTGGGATGCAGCAGTTAGAGGAGCAGAGGGCCAATCTCTCCTGTCAG
Source organism: Mixornis gularis (assembly GCA_003546035.1). Classification (NCBI taxonomy): domain Eukaryota; kingdom Metazoa; phylum Chordata; class Aves; order Passeriformes; family Timaliidae; genus Mixornis; species Mixornis gularis. The sequence continues at coordinate 204,852 of QVAJ01000442.1, forward strand.
TGGGAGGATGGAGCTGTGAGCACTTCATGTACAGGGATTTCAGAGATGCAGGAACTCCCAGCTTGTCTCTGGGCTAGTTTGTCATCTGTAGTTCACCTGTTTTCACACTGGCTCCCAGTGCCTTGCAGTGTTCAGCAGCAGGAGAAAAAAAAGATTGAAAAGAAAACCAGAAAGTTTAACAAGAATGAAAATAGTTAAAGGTGGGCAATAGGATGAGAGAGGAACGCCCCTRTGGCCAGGAAAGAATTTGGCCAGTGAAGCATCAGCACTGTAGTGACCAACAGATCAGTACAATGCTCTGCCATTTCCCCTTCAGCACTTCTCAGTTTTTATTTGCATTTACAGATTGATCAGCCTGGGCTGGGCCTGCCTTCTCGGGACTACTACGAGTGCACTGGTGCCTACCAAGAGGTGAGGGGGAGCTGACACACCGCTGGTGACCGTTCCCGTGTTTTAGCCTGGATTTTCAAGGCAGATACTTGACTTTTTAAGACCTTGTGGAAGGAGATAAACATGAAACAATTTAGCTTTGTTATAGAGCCTCTGCCAGGCTTCCCAGCTGGATCAAGAGCTATCCCCTGACTGTCAGAGTTGTATTTAGACAGAATTGAAGTGGTCATGATCAGCCCTGTTCTGTCACTRCAGAAAGGAGGTCACTTCTGAGCTGGGACCAACTGGCAGCAACTGGCAAATGCTGCAGGTGAACTACTTCTACCAGGAATAGGCTTGGAAAGAAAAACAGAACATTCAGAACCAAAGAGACTTTGCTGCATGAAAGATCTGAAAAGATCACAGTCTCCTACATCCACTGCTGAGCACAAACACGGCAGCAAAAGGATGTGATACCATAGAAAGGGCTCTGATACCTGAAACCTCCGATGGTCTCCTTTAATTCTTGTTTACTCATTACTTCTACGGGTCTCATTAACCTGTTAACACTGACACTGTATCCCTGTTGCTAATCTTGGATGTGCTTTAAGTCCTTGAGAGCTGATGGGTGTCTGTGCTGAAGTCATGGAGCTGAAACTGCTACACAGTGACCTTTAATTAACCACATTCCTTCTGTGTAATTAAATGCAGAAGCAATGAGAAAGAGTACAGGCCATTTGGGGTTTCTAGGTATTTTGCTGATGTGCCAACAGTTAATAGTGATTACATTTAATTACAGGTCACATGCTCATTAAACAATCATTGCCATCTGAACTGCTCGGTTCCATGTGAGATGGCCTTTAGGAGCTGACTCACATGGCACAGTCTGCTCTGTCCATGTGTTGTGTTAACTGCAGCACTGAGAGACAACTGCTGTCCTCTGACCTACCTGAGTATCAGCTCTGCACTGCTGGAAAGCAGAGGAGGAAGCATTGTTGAAAAACAGCTTTATCACTGGCAGGCAGAGTCCTTCCCAGCACCACTGCTCCCAGTGAGAGCTGCTCCCTGCTGTCCCTCTCTCCAGCACAGCCTGCTCTTGCCTCTGSTTCTGCTGTGTTACTGCACACAGCAAACATCATCTCTGCCTCCAGCAGGACTTCCCACCCCAGAGCCACAGGTGGAACCTGCCAATAAGATCATGTTAAAATCTTTTTCTCTTGTAAGATACAGGATGGCTCTGCTCAGACAGGAGTGATTCTGATGTCTTTAGTTTCSACTGAAATTGCTGAGACTATGCAGTCCAGACGAAATTAGCTTACTTAGTTCTTTGTTACCTGACTTAAGAGCTGCACTTAGGAAAAGAAAGTCACTGATTGACACCTAAAAATCTCTGTTAACTTACTGGTTGGAAGTAATAGCTATAYTGAATTTTATGATAGTTTTTACAGTGTTGGTATGCACTGTCTTTTGTGACTAGTTGTAGTTGTCAGTGGTTTAATGGGCTTTCCTCTTCCTGAAATTCTCTCTCTTGCTTGTAACCGGCATTGGGAGTTCAGCCCTTTGGGCTGCAGTGAGCCCTGTCCCTGTCCGTGTCCCTGTCCCATCCCTGTCCCTGTCCCTGCTGGCAGCTCTGTCCCACAGCCCCAGGTGGGCACAGGCTGGCCCTGCTGGCAGGGAGGGCTGCCCAGGAGGGGAGGGGGACTGGCTGCAAACATTCATTAAAGAGGTGTGTCCCCTGCCCTAGGAGCTGAACGTACCTAAACACTTCTATTAATAAAGCTGGTAAAGTGCACACCTTATTAATCCTGGGTTTAATCCCTGCTTTGGTAGATCGCATAAACCAGATTTCTTATTTGATAGCTGATCCAGCACTGTGTATGTTTTTTATTTGCACTGAAAAGGAATATTGAAAACAGCATTTCTGTTGATAGAAAAATGAGTGTGACTTACCAATGAGGAATTAGAATTACAAATAATAATGGAATTACAATAAAACTGAGGTTCCATAAAATATAATGATACCTTAAGATATTTGGCAGTATGACATTTCAGAGAATTTGCTGCTGTATTTACATCCTTATCATTAGTGAACTCTTTAATGTTAAATTTCATACATACTGTCTACAGTGTACCTAACTCTGCATACAGCAACGTGAGTTCTAACTGTTCCAGAAGCACTGGAGGAGGCTCACAGCTTCTGGGAGTGCCTTTCCCACAAAGCCAATTCCCTTGTTTTATGTTCCTGGCAACACAGCTCTTTGGAATTGGTATTTTTGGAAGTTGTAATTAAAGTGAGCTAGAAAAAACATGGGTGATGGTTTAAATATGGACAGACAAATGTCTCATTCTAAATAATGAAAACAGTGCAGACGTTGGGAGTGTTCAGCTTTGAGCAGTGCTCCAGTTACCCAGCAGTGCTCCATGAGGGAATGTTCACAGTTCACTTCCAGTTGGGATCTAACAGTATTTCTGATAAAATTGACCTGTTTCAATAAGGGATGAAGAACTGTAGTTCATAAAAAGGAAGATGAAATCTTGAAGATAATCAAGGTGTGCTCTACTTTGAAGAGTTTTGTCTTTAAACTGTTCCTTCTTTTTTCCCTGCAGGCATGTTCTGCCTATGTTGATTTCATGATTTCTGTAGCTAAACTAATCCTACAAGAAAGAAATATTTCTGTCAATGAGAGTGACATTTCTGCACAAATGAGAAGAGTTATGGACCTGGAGAAAGAGATTGCCAATGTAAGAAAAACATCTTTAAACTGTCCTTTAAATAACTGCCTTTTGTCATAATACCTCAGAGAGCTGACTGTAAAGTGAGTGGTTAACTTCCTTACCGATGCTGTTTTGTGGGAGTAGAAGTGTATGGAGCYGGTTACACCTGAAGAAACAGGCAGTAATACAGCTGAGTCCTGGGAGGAGCAAGGGAAAATATTTGAGGCAGCTGTTTTCCAAGCAACAAAATGTTTTATCTATCCTGATCTGTTCACAGAAGCCCTGCAAGAGCAGAGAGAGACAGACTTGGTTTTAGGGTGTAAGTTTTGGGAGATGCTTTGGGGCCTCTCGTCCCTTTGTCCTGTTTCCTCGTGGGCTGTTTGGATCCCAGAGCAGCAGATTCCCAGCCCTTGGCCTGCTGTGAACACAAAGTCATGTTTGTGCTGCACAAGCTGCTCCACAATGCTGATTGTTCCATGGGCGTTTTTAACCAAACATTGTTCTCSCTTAGAAGAAAAGGACAAAGGAAAAATAATATAATGAATTTGACTTTGGAGAAATAGCAAGAGTTTGAATGGAGTGCATGGAGAAAACYAAAGGCATTCATGAGCAAACCATGGTTTGTTATTATTAACCATTGCAGCAGGACCTGAAGCTGAGGATGACCATGAAACAGGCTCAATACATATTTTATAGCTTCAGCTATTTGTGAAGTTACACTGATAGTAAGGTTACATACTTGGGAAAACCATATCTGATTTTGATTTTCTTCACTTACGTGAGAAACACACCTTTGGGCTTGGATCAGAGATGGGCAGTTATTATCAAAGAGGGAATTTATTGAAGAATTGTTTTAAAGAGGAGTATGAAAGGAAGCCACACCTGCAGTGTCCCTGCAGCAGTTGCTGCTGGTGGAGTCCAGCTGGTGCTGGGGARGCTGCCACTGCCCAGGATTTTAACCTTCCATCCAAAACTCCCTATCAGCCTGAATGTGACTGAAGAGAGCTGGCATTGTGCTCTTGGGAATTTGTTAAAAAAACACTGAAAAAGCCCACTGAATGCACAATAGAATAGAAAAGAGGAAGTGGAAGAGAAGGATAGAGATAAAGGAGGCTTGGCATAACTGATTTTCCACAGCACTTTAAAAGGGTAAAATGTGCTGTTGTGGATGCAGATGTTGAACTCAGCAGTGCAAAGGGCCAGTGCCCAGAGCAGCACAGAGCTGTGTGAGCACAGAGAGCTGTGTGAGCTGGGGCTGTGCCTCCCCASCAGTACCGTGGGTCACAAAGAACACACAGGGCAGCAGTGCACCCTCATCAGAACTGAAACTCCTGGGAACTCAATAAACTCATTTTTCTCCTGATTGACTCCAACAGGCAACAACAAAATCTGAAGACAGAAATGATCCACTTCTGCTGTACAATAAAATGACTTTGGCACAACTCCAAAACAACTTCTCACTGGAGATCAATAACAAGGTGAGTGATCAATAACCTGGTAYTTTAACCTCTGATTTATCACTGATGGGATTAAACAATGAAGCCTGAATTTTTTTTTTTCTGTAAAAGACGTGGCATATTTGCAATTGAACAGGATCCCTGATGTGCACAGTCTTACCTACTCCTTTGATGACACTGAACTGAATGCACATTCTGTAACCCACTGCTTCTCCTAACCTGAAGGCACATCTTCCCATCTGCCTCAACATAAAGAGATGAAAAAGCACAAAGGAAAAAAAATACCCAGTGGAAGGAGTCTCTGCCCATGGCAGGGTGTTGGCAATCGATGGTCTTTACAATCCCTTCCAACCCAAACCATTCTGTGATTCTGTGATCCTGTTCCTCACCCTCATGGGTTCAAGGCCCAGGACAAAAGTGCAGCCTGTGGCCACCAGCTGCTTCAGGGATGTTTAGTGGACTACTCAGCCCCACTCTGTTTATCCAGAGCTGCAGATTCAAGAACTAAAATCCAGTTTGTCTAACACTGGCACTGTAAATATTGCTCCCAAGGCCAGCAGAAAGGAGCCCAGGCTGTCAGGCCCATGAAACAGGACAATTCCCCACATCCCTCCCACTGCAGCTCCCCTGGGATGTGTCAGCTCTGCTCTCACCCTGAGCCATGTGCTATTTGTGCAGCCTTTAACCCGTGGCACCAGAGTGCAGCTGAAAACCAGCCCAAACTTTGCTAACACAGCTCTGTCTCCTCAGGAACATGATGTGGTACTGAACATGGGTACTTTTTATTCTCATGACTTTCACTGAGGTTTCTGGGGCCAGTAAGGTGCAATGAAACACTGTTATTCCTGGCACTTTTTCATATTCACTGCAATTTTACTGACTTTAATTCTCTGACAGTTCCCTCCTGCCTGGTTTAATTGGTTTCATAATTCACTGTCTCCCACAGGTGTAGTTGGTTACCATTACAGTCATCCTGTCAGAAAACAACAACTCCTGTCACACAATGGCATTGCCCTGGTTATTATTAGTTCCTGGGGGGTGCTGCAGATCAGCACTAATTTCAARTTATTCCAAAATGCTCAAAAGACACTTGATGGGAGTTGGTAGCGTTGTAATGTCTAAGGATAGAACAGCAATTATTCCCAAGATTAGCCTGAAGTTTGCTGCTTCTCTCTCAGACCTGCAGTGACTGTTCCTAAAAGCTTATCTGCTCTCCTCAGCTACTTTCATTTGTCTCATGGAAGACATCATCTCTTCCAACAAAGCTTTCCAAAGATACAGGCAGGGAAAAATCACCAACACTTTTTAAAGTTATGGGCAGAACAGAAACTTTTAAAATTAACAAAAAATTGTGTTAGTTTGAAGTCAAAGCAGTTTCTTTACCCTTTCTGCTAAATACCCCCCTATATTAACAACATTTTTAGAGCTATAAATGATCCCRGGCCAGTTATTATTACAATGACCCCATTTATATGTAGTGCAAATGTTAGGGAAACTAAAGGCAGAGGATTTGTGTCACACAAACGTATTTAAACTGTTTATGATTGAACCACAGCCTAATGCACATTGATTTTCCAGGCGTTCAACTGGTCAGAATTCATAAATGCTATCATGTCAACTGTCCAAATCAACGTTGACAACACAGAACACGTCATTGTTTATGACCCTGACTACCTTCTCAAGCTCAGGTCCATTCTCTTAAAATATTCTTCCAGGTGGGTGTATTCAGTATTCTTGGTATTTGAAATTTCTTTCCAGAAAACTTAAAAAGCCTCAAAACATCACCAGCTTATTACTGTTGTTTTGTTAAACAGAGACCTCCAGAATTACATGACCTGGCGCTTTGTGATGGATCTTGTCAACAGCCTCAGCCGGGACTACAAGGACACGAGGAACGCTTTCCGTAAGGTGCAGAAATTCATCTCTCCCTAACTTTTAATGATGGCTTTTGTGAGCCACAAAAGGTAGTTTTTCAACGTAGGTGTAATTTATAAATATTTAACCTATTTTGGATTTTGCACACAAAAGCCAGATGTGTTTGCTGAGCCTCTGCTGGAGTGTATCTATAATTTATGGGATTTATGCCTGATAGCTGAGTGGATTTGAAAGCACTGCTCTGGTACTTGGTCTCTTGCTCTTCTAAATCTAAATTAATCCCCATTTTGGTATCAGAACAGTCCCATTTATTTGCAAGGGATTACCGTTCTGACTGGCCTGTTAGAAACTCTTCATCATCCAGAGGAATATATTCCAAGGCAAACATTATGGCCCGAACACCTTGGTTTTCAGTCATTCGATCCTGCTGATAGCTCAGTGTTTTTAAGGAAATGCTGAGCGATTCCAGCAATTGGACATGGAAGTTCAGCAGAACTTCTTCCTCTGTAAGAGTTTTCCTAATGATGCTSCCGTTGCAGAGTGGGCCTGGCTGAATGTCCCAGGCAGGAGTATGAGTTGAGTGTGTGCAGTAAGGTGGAGCAAGCTGCTGTGACAGCCTTTTTCCCTACCCTGACAGCCCTTTGCCCTGACAGCCCTTTTCCCAGCGCTGACAGCCCTTTCCCCTGCCCTTACAGCCCTTTTCCGTGCCCTGACAGCTCTTTTCCCCGCTGTGTGCCCCCAGGCGCTGTACGGCACCACGTCCGAGAGCGCRGTGTGGCGCCGCTGTGCCAACTACGTGAACGGGAACATGGAGAGCGCCGTGGGCCGGCTCTATGTGGAGGAGGCCTTCGCCGGGGACAGCAAGCACGTGGTAAACCCTCCGCCTGAGTGCCACCAAAGTGGCATTTGGTCCCCGCCCTGTGCCTCCTGACACAGCTCTGATTGCACTCTGTATGGCAGCGTAATCAAACCGGGCTTGATTTTTAAGTTTTTGTTAAAGTGTTAATAACGGTTGTTACAAAGGTTTAAAAATGCAAGTTTTTGTTAGAGTACGATGTGAAATGTGAGGTGCACAGCTGGAGGGCGAGAGGCACCTGCCTGCTCTCTGAGCCAGGTCCATGGGCAGGCTGTGCTGAGCCAATCCTCACATCCCAGGAGCAGCACTCGCTGCTCYTTGAGACTGACTCTAATTCACATCCTGCCACCACTGGCCACTGGGGCAATTGGTTATTTCTGTTTGCCTTCAGCCACACAGAAAGGTCCTGAAAATGGACATGAAGTGAAGCCTTAGTTCACTGTGATCACCACTGGAATCCTGGTGTGAAACAACACATCTTTGGGGTTGGCACAAACACAACGATTCCACCAGATGCACAACATCCAGCAGGGCAATGTCTATCAGGTTTTGGTAACCTGGGTGACTGAATTGCATTGCCCACCATCCTACTCTGTGGGTTTGTAACATTCTGATGTTTCTTCCAGGTTGAAGAAATGATTGCAGATATTCGTGATGTTTTTATAAAAACCTTAGATGAACTTCCCTGGATGGATGCAGAGACCAAAAAGAGAGCAGAACRAAAAGTAAGTTCTGTCTGAAATATTGGTAATCCGTAGTTCTATAAAATCAGTATTTCAATTATTTGTCCTGGCAAAAAATAAGCAGTAAGTTCTATCACTATATTATAATTCAAATACATTTATAGTTGTGCTTATATAGGCACAGCATCTTAGGATTCCATGGGCAGGGGCCTCTGGAGATAGATACACAAAATAGGAAGAATCTGTATATAAGATTAAGACCTTTCAGGTAAATGAGTGATTAAGGAGCCAGACAATGAATATTTACAGGAAAACAATACTGAAAATGAGAAGGAATGATTTCTGGTGATTTGACCAGCKATTAGGAGGAACAGGATAAAACCCATAACTTGTGCTTTCAGTGAATAAAAAAAGTGAACAAAATCTATATATAATTAACATCCTGCAGTTTCTGCAGTGACTTCCATATTGCCTTTCTTATATAATTTATTATTTAAACCCACGGCTGGTTTTGGCTATCAAATTCCTTTATCTCTAGGCAATGGCAATTCGAGAGAGGATTGGTTATCCCGATGAGATTGTGACAGATGACAACAAGCTCAACAGCGAGTACCAGGAGGTAAGTTTGCACAACAGGCAGGAGAATTAAAAAGGGTCTTCAGAGAAGGAAATGTGCATTTTCTGCCCTTGCCCCAGTGAGCCTCGTGCYGTGCACAGAGCAGGGGAAGGGAGGAGCTGTGACCAGCCAGCCTGGTAGGGCTGACCCACCACATGCTGTGACACACAGACATGACAGGCTCTAAGACGAGATTTTCTTGATCCGTGTGTTTTTTATCCCAAATCAGTAACACCACCACTAACTCGTCTTTCCCTTCTTTTTAGCTGAACTACAAAGAAGAAGAATACTTCGAAAACATTATTCAAAATTTAGTATTTACCCAGAAGAAAAGGTTGAAAAAGCTTAGAGAAAAGGTGGACAAAGAGGAGTAAGTAGTTAATAGTACTATGTCTGGTCTTTTATCCAGTTTGCACAGGAGAAGGTACCTTCCAACTCCAAATATTCTGTGATTCTGTTACACTGTTTCTAGGCTTATTCTAGCAATCATTAACTTTGCCATTAACAYTTGAAATACTAACGTGTATTTTTCTGGTGTTACCAGGTGGATAAGCGGAGCTGCTGTTGTCAATGCTTTTTACTCAGCAAGTAGGAATCAGATAGGTAAGGTTTACCAATTTATTGATGCCCAAATTATCTATTTTTATATATGTATGTATGTACTTTTACAATCAGGAAGTGAAACGACCTTGATACTACAAATTTGAGTGTAAAGATTCCTAATGTCAGCCTACCCCAAACCATCCATGGCAAYAGAAAACCCCATCCATTCTGGCTAAAGATTAGAACTACATGGAGGCCCCAAGGTTTCTCATGTTGTGAACCATCCCAGCTCCCTTCACAGTGCTGCRAGGCTCGCTAAAGTCACAAAACATTTCACAACATTAATTATGCTCCTCGATATTTCTGTCAAGTCCATTCTGCAAATAGTGTTTAAATTTTAGTCATCCAAATGCCACAGACTGCAGTGTCCTTTCTAGGCCGTCAGTGAGGTACTGTGACCCACCTGTAACTCCTGAAAACAAGTCAAAAAAAGGAAAAACCTTGTCCTGCAGGACTCTGCACAGAAATGAAACAAGATTATTTCTTGATGTGAGCATTTAGCTCTTTAYTGAACAGTTAAAACAAAAACTTCCAGAAGGCTTTGTTTAAAATAGCTTTGTTCAGTAATTTGTAGGAAAGGAATCATGATGTGGAAGACTGAAACTAGTGACTGGCAGTTAATGTGAGTCATAAATTCTTACCTCATCCTTTAACTATGGCATGCACAGGATAATTAAAGCAGTCTGATCTTTAGAGTGATGTCTGAATTAGCTTAGAACTAGACTTCAAAAACCCCTCTAAAGAGCAGTTCTGTGCATGATGTGTAGGGCACTTGGAGCTCTGTTTCTCCATGTGGGTGCAGTCTGACATGCTCCATCAGCAGATCAGACCATGAGGAAAGCACCCCGGCTCCAAGGTGCAGCTGAGCTGCTGCTGGCACCAGCCCCTGTGTCCCCTCAGGAGCACCTGGCTCTGGGGCTGCACACCCTGAGCCCCCGTCCCAGGGCACAGCTTCCACAGGCAGCAGCTCCAGAGCTGGCTCCTGTGCCAGCCCTGCACAGCCYGTGGCACTCACACTGCTGATGCCATCCCTGCTTCCTGATGGCAGGATAAAACTGTGGCACATTTCATTCCATGGCAAACTGGCACTGCRCTGGGACTGCTGTGACAGCAGCTTGCACACACAGCAGAACTGCCTTATTTCTAACCTGCTTAGTATTTTCTGGTTTTCCCATGGTTCTTTCTCCTCCTGAAAAAAAGCCCTAGAATTGAACTGGATTTATATTGAAATGCAAGAAATATCAATCTTCTTTCTTTTGCTGTGTGAGAACTGTCACCCAGTTCCTTCTGTCTGTTTAAGTTGTGTAGAATTACATCCACCTCCTTCCCAGGGAGAATTAATACTTCATATTRCGGTGGCAGCAGGGAGACAGGAAAAGGCCTTCACCAGATACTAAGTGGAACTGAGTATTTGATAGTATTTTATTACTCTTAATTTATAAAACGATCGGAATTGCAACATGGTTTCTTTTTAAATGAATTGTTTTGTAGAAGCCTAGAAAAATGAGCAGAGAAGTGGGTGAAAGGAGCGGCTTTGTTCCAGTTCTTTTATTGACAGCTTGGCCTATTTTTATTGATTCTAGTGGGAGTTACTTGTATTTTCAAGGGAAGAATAAATTCCTGTCACTGAGATTGATTTGTGATGGAATGATCAAATAATTTATTCTTCTTGGGGGACACCCTCCCACTTCTCACAATGTTGTGAGGTTTKCTTAATGATGAGACAGAAGTCTGTGAATGCTAAGTGATGTGAAATGGAACAAACTGCCTTTTCCTGCAGAGCAGAATAGTAACAAAGCAAAAGCTGGTCATGATTTTCGGAAGTGTCTGAAGAGGGGAGTGGCCCTGCTGCTCTGTTCCCCCTGTCCTACAGCATTCCCATGTGCCAGTCGCTAGCTGCTGGGTGGTTTTGGTTAAGCCCATAAAAGTGGTCTGGCCCCACTGTAGCTGCAGGATCACGAGRCAGGGCCTTAACTGTGCTGTGGTTTTCTTTCCAGTCTTCCCCGCGGGCATTCTGCAGCCCCCTTTCTTCAGTGCCTCGCAGCCCAAATCTCTGAATTACGGCGGCATAGGAATGGTCATCGGGCACGAGATCACACACGGCTTTGACGACAACGGTRAGGCACCGAGCTGCTGGGGACAGCCCCTCACTGCACGGTGYTCTACATGCTTTAGTGTTCAATCCTTCTAAAACATGYTKTAGTGCTCAATCCTTCTAAAACGTGCTGTAGTGCTCARTCCTTCCAGGGAGACACAGAACTGCCCAGGACAAACCCCTCACTGCATGGTGTTCTACATGCTTTAGTGTTCAATCCTTCTAAAACATGCTTTAGTGCTCAATCCTTCCAGGGAGCCCATCACAGGGACATGGATTTCCATATGTAAGGTCAAGTCTGGGTTTGTGAGGCTTTACAGTATTGCTCTCCCAAAAGCACAATCCCAAGTCTCACCGCTCCCCTCCTCAGTGCACCAAACCCTCTTTCCTTGTGTAAATAATCCTGTTTAAYGTACTGTTACAGGCAGGAATTTTAATGAGAACGGAGACCTTGTGGACTGGTGGACTGAAGAATCAGCACGGAATTTCAAGGAGCTGTCCCAGTGCATGGTGTACCAGTATGGGAACTTCTCGTGGGACCTGGCAGGTGGACAGAACGTAGGTCCTGTTTGTGGAGCTCCCCACGCTGGTTTGATGACACAGCACTGCTCGCAGGGATATGTGGRAGGCACAAGAAGTTATTTCTCTCAGTTCCACTGGCTGACAATATATTCCATGACATAGGATAGGGAAAAAACTCCCAGCGCTCAGGTTTTCCCAAAACATGTGTTGAAGTGCGGGAACTCAGAGAGAGGCCAGTAAAAATAGAGAAGAAAATTTCAACATATTTTTCTGCCCTTTTATTCACACTTTAAATTCAATCAAAGGATGGTTCTAGATTTTGYAGCTTTGACTCATCATAAATCGATATATTGGACTAAAGGCTAAAATATGTTTTTTAAAAAGTAAAATTAGAGATTTCCCATTATGAAAGYTTCATCATCTTTGCTGATATTTGACTGATTTAGGAAGACCTGCTAAATAGAGATCTTCTATGCATCTGGCTACCAAGAAGCTACTGACCTTGCCTACTATACAGAAAAATACCTTCTAGCAGGTTTGCTGATGTCTGTTAACAGACAATTTCAGCAATTTGGAGTTTGAATTTTAACTTGTTCTACAGACTACAGATTCTGTCTACTTCCTCTAACTGGAACTGTGATAAGAAACTGAGGATTAAAGGCAAGGAAAAAAGAAGAAGAAGAAATAAGCAATGACTAAATAGCAGAAAATCTGGGTAAGAGATACAGAGCCTATAAAGTTGCTTGGAGGGAAAGGAAGAGGATTAGAAAAACAATAGTATCTCAAAACATGGATTCTGAGACAAGGGACGTAAAGACTTCTCGGAAGATTTGAACATAGTCTTCTGCTAAGATTATGGTTAATCAGATTTTTAGGTAATTCTTGCCTTTAGAAACTGTAAAATGCACAAAGTTTGGTGTTACAGGTCCTGGATGAGCTTTTTTTTTCCCTTTCTATTTTACAGCTGAGTGGAATCAACACACTAGGAGAAAACATTGCTGATAATGGGGGTGTGAGACAAGCGTACAAGGTAAGAARTATCCATTTTTCTATTTTAGCTGAAACTGTCAGAGATTTAGAAAATCAGTTCCAGAGCCTTGGAAGAAGAAACACAATTTGTGTTAGGGACCATCAAGGCCTGGATTAAAGCTACTGGCCAGCTGTGGTATTTCTCTCATCCTGTTAATCATGTCAGGCTACAGATTACCTGTTCCTAGGGAACTCTTTTTCAATTTTTTTTTTTCCTTTGTGAATAAGGAATGTGTGGAATGGAAACATTCCCTGGCTCACACTTGGACCATGACCTAAAGAAAGTGCTGATAGCAGCAGCTGTCTGCCTCTGGCTTTTTCACCAGCTTTTTCAYGCCAGGAAGGAGGGGCAGAATGACTTTCTTCTGACCCATAAACACTTTGTTTTTCACACTTGTACAGGCGACTTGGGCCCTCGGTACTGGTCCCAAGATGTCAGAGACACTGGACTCCCTGCACTAAGCCTTCCATGGGAGCTGGAGGCTTTTTGGCTTTGCTTTCCTTCTCCTCCTCAAACAGCTGCTGGACTCTCTAGGTTGGCCACTGTTGAGAGTGGCAGTCAGAGARACACATTTTCTTTGCTCTTTTTGTGAGCATGGTCTGGAAGAGGGTAGTGGGTCAGCTTCTCTATCAGCTTTTATTGTTATTCACAAATCTGATGGCTGCAAATCTCAACAACATGATCCTMTTTCTCCTTCCCTGAGCACCTTCTTCTGTGGCAAAATACTCAACACTTGACAGCTGAGTGCTCAACAAAGAGCCCCTGGGATGCATGGGCCAAGTCACGCTTCTCCAACTTCTCACTGGAAATGGACGTGTTTGAGGGCAAAGACAATTATTAATGAGAGTTTAAGGAATGATTTGGAAGCCTAAAAGAGGCACCAGGCTTATTAGATTAGTCTGATCTTCAGCTAGTGGAATATTTGTTCAAAGTACAAAGCCATGAAAGGGGATACGCTTTCTGAAAGGAATGGGAGTAGCCAGAAAAATTAGGTCAGAAGTATTAAAAATTATTATGACATCATATAAACAGTAAAAAATGTCCAGAAGAAATCTTGAGAGGTCAATATGAGGTCGATATTCCACCCCCCTCTCCCTGCAGGTAGAATCAACCCCTTCTGCGTGGTTCCAGCCTCCCACGGGAGCATTCCCACTGGCTCCTGGTGGCACTCCCGGTGCCATGGGCTGCCTCCAACAGTGCAAACACAACAATCTGCTCCTTTCTCTCCTGTGACCTTTCACATATTTGAAGACTTACATGCTTCAAGGCCCAGACTCCTCTCCTTTAGACTAAACAAACCCAATTCTTCCGATCTTTCCTCATAGGTCATGTTTGCTAGACCTCTGCTCATTCTTGCTGCTTTCTTCTGGACTCTCTCCAGTTGGGCCACATCTTTCCTGAAGGGCAGTGCCCAAAACTGGACAGAGCGCTCCAGCTGAGCCCCGGCCAGCGCCAAGGGGAGTGGAAGGATTACTTCATGGATTTCACATAAGCCACTCCTGTTTACACATCCCAGTAGGACACTTGCCTTTTTTGCAGCGCTGTGGCACTGCTGGCTCCCGTTCAGCTGTTATCCATGGAAACTTCCAGAGCCTTTTCCATGGACCTGCTATCTGCTCATTCCTCAGCTGCGCTTGGGCAGTGGATTGGCTTTGGCACTGCCTTCAGACAGAACATTTCTCCAGCACCTTTCATCAGCGATGATACACTAACAACATATTGTTTGACATGTCTTCATAAGAAACACGAGAGCAGCTGTTCTTACTATGGCAAGGCTTTAAAGTCTTCTGCAATTCRCTTTAAAAAAACCAAACCCCAAAAAACCCACAGTGGAAAAAATCTCTTTCATAATGCAGCACTAGATAGTTGATAGCACAGTACTAATAAGTGGCCCTGTTGTCTTCTGCTTCAAAGTGGCACAGGTGGAATGGATGGCCAAGGGAGGCAACAATTAATTATGTCAAAGAATCTGTGTTCCTCCTTGTCATCATTTCATTTTGACTGGAAAAATGCTGAAGTGGTAACATCTCTACTCGCTTCATTCTACAGGCTTATGAAAACTTTGTAAAAAAACATGGAAAAGAAAAACTTCTCCCTGGTCTCGACATGAACCACAAGCAGCTGTTTTTTCTGAACTTCGCACAGGTATCCTTTACTTCGTGCCTGAGGGCTTTGAAAACCACTTGAGGTTACAGTTTAACAGCAAGTCAGAACAGGCTGATTCCTGTGGGCTAACTGAGAGCTGGCAGAGCTACAGAGCTGAGCAGTGTTCACTGCAAAGCAGTGAAAATAAAGTCTTGTTAGGTGATTTTTATCATCCCTAAAGAAATTAATTCAGCCATGTATAAGCCTGGTAGAAGTGCCTTGTGCCCAAGTGCCTTTGTCTGAGGACAACKATGTACTTTTTTTAACAGAATACACCCTTTTTTCTCTATGTTCTAATGTGGAATTTATTCCCATGAACATTAGGTGTTTCACAGTTAAATGGCAGCAGGTAAAATCTTAGGCTCATGATGCTTTTCTCTGTTCCCTGTGCAGGTGTGGTGTGGAACATACAGACCAGAATATGCAGTGAACTCCATCAAGACAGACGTGCACAGCCCAGGGAAATTCAGGTCAGCAGAGCCAACAGCCCCCAGTGCAATCCCGAGGTGTAACAGCCCTGCACCACGGCTGTTTGTGGGGGAACTGAGGTGACCCTGCCCAGGGCTGGGCTGCCCTTCCCAGGGAGGTTTAACACACACRTCTACAGGCAGAGCACACTGGGGCTGCTTAGGAGGAAGCGCATGGGCTGTCCCTGTCCCTTCCAGCCCAGCACTGCCCAAACAGGCAAAGGAAGGATGTGGGATCGTTGTCCCGTCCTTGAGAAGATCCAACTTAATTCTGTCCACACTGTGGAGCAGCTTTGACCAGTGCCCACCACAGGACACACACCCCATCACCTGGCTGTCACTGTGTGACWGTTACTGCAGAGTCCCAGTGACTGTGTCTGGAATCCAGGGCTCATCCACAAGTCCCTGTCTCCCGCAATAGCTCCTGGTAGGGTTCTTTTGGATGAACTTTAGGATGAACTTTTGTCCTCCACTGAAGTCACAGGTGGATCAGTAGGAGATCACTGCCCCTCTCTCTTAACAAACCCATGTGCTGTGGTACAATAGCAGATGTGCCTTTTGTGTCTGGTGTGCTCAGCCAGCCTTCCCAAGGTCAGCTGGGCTCAATTCAGTAGAGCCAKGCAGGAAATGTGGCTGCTCAGGGTGCAAGCCTTTCAGCCAGACTAGGATCTTTTCTTTTTATGTGAAGTCAGAGCAGCCTATTCATCAGCAGTGTAACAATGTGCTCTAATAAACCTGTTTGGTGCAATGCCACGACATCAGTGGTAGTGCAGCCATCACAGCATCTGCTGCCTCTGGAAGGCTGAGTCATCTCCAGGCTCCATGTCCACAATTGCCAAGTTCTCTGCTGATACAATCCACTACATTAATTCCAGGATCTTTCCTTCAAGGGCTTTTCACCAAATCTTGTTTATCCCACACACTCAAATATTTAGTGAAAGCAGCGACTGTTCCCTCAGTGTTCCTGCCTGGTTTCATTGTGGGTGGGTTGTGCTATCTGGGATCTCTCCCAGAGGCAGTTTGTGCACCAGCTCCTACAGTCATTCCTGTCTGGTCTCAGTGCTAATGAGGCTCCAGAGGCTCTTCAGAACCTCAGCACATCTGATTTGGATGAGGCACAAGGCCTTTGAAGTTGATTAGTTCAGCATCTCRGTGTAACAAGCTGTGTTTGTGTGTACCCTGGACCCATCACATCGTGCTGTGCTGTCTGTACCTCCTAGGACAGGCCATAAACTTTATACACAAAGTGTTCATGAGAAAMCAGACAACATTCTTAGAACGGGCAGACATTTACAGGATGAGGCCCCCTAAGAGCTCTRAACCAGGAAATATTTCATGAGACATACCCACACAATGAACACCTAGTAACTTGTAACACAAGTGTCACAAAGGCTCCCAACGTGCCTTTTYCCATTATTATTTGGGGAGTGTGATGAGCCTTCTCAACACCTGCTACACTGACTGTGGGCTGCTTCTCCTTACAAGTAGGACAGGCAGCTCCTCATAAAAACTGTTAATTGCAGAGCATCCCATCTTAGCAGTTCTAGTTCATTGGAGCAGTGAARCACAGCTAGATCACCAAGATGCATGAGTTTTTTTGATAACCCTTTTTCTGTGCCATCTCCTGTTCCACTGCTGGCTCCCAAGACCAGGGACTCACTTTGGCCCTGTAGAACAGTGTAAGTGTTGCAGGTGTCACTGCTGAACTTCACCTCAGCTTCTGTGGGCACACCCTGGTTCTAATGATGAACACAATTCCCAGAATAATCATGAGTTACTCAAAGAAACAGTTCTTTAAAGAACTTCTGGGCCACAATCAATGTCCATCAGTATCTGTATTTGACCTGTTTCCCTGCGTAGGGATGTGCTGCTGTATTCCCAGTTCTGAAGGAACAAGGGACTCTTAGCAGATCTATTCACACGTGTTCACAATTACACATATAAAATCAGCCTTAGCTGGAACGGCCTCATACTCACTTCCCATATTGAGCTGAAAGCCATTGTTTGTACAAGTCTTTTTGCCAGGAAACTCATTCACTGGAAAATCAACACCCAGAGGAGCAGCATGATCTCAGTTTAAACTTGGTTGGTGTAAAAACGTAAATGAACATTCACTGACGAGTTACCACCACAGCCCTTGACCTCAGGGTCTTGTTTTCCCTTCACCAAGAAACTCATCAGTAAAAGGTAGCTGAAAAAATCCTCAGTGAAAACTATTGACAAGCAATAAATCTGTTCCAGGTGAAAGAACTGGCTTGTGAGAGCCAGCCGTGAGGAAGGGACAGGTCCTGTATTTTTGGGGTTGCAATAGGGGCAAGATGAACTGAAGAAGAAAACACAGGCAGCCCTTGAGGTGAAATGAAGCAACAGTCAGAGCCCAGCAGCAGGGCCTTCCCCACACTACAGCGAGGTGACACTACAAAACGTGTTACAAAATATGGGTCATGTTGTTTGTTTCAAACCAAGGCCAGCAGCAGTGAGAGCGTGTTGCTTTGTTTTAAAGGGTCCTGGGATCACTGCAGAACTCCCCAGAGTTTTCAGAAGCCTTTTCATGCACCACGAGAGACAACATGGATCCTGCCAAGAAGTGCCGCGTTTGGTGAGCGTTTGGTGACGGACTGCAAACCTCGCATCTCACGGAGCTTTCCAGGAAAAGAGACTTTCCCAGTTGATTTTGAGAAAGGGAGGAGGGAAGAGAACTGAGGGGAATGTGCTAGAGACATGGCTGTAATCCCTGGTAAACATGCAAACCCCAATCATCACCCATCCCAGCAGCGGAGAAGGACTAAGGCAGCGCTGGGCTGCCTGGCTGCTCCTCCCCGGGATCCCTGCAGGACCCAACTCACCTGGCCGGGCACAGCCACACTCCACCTGCAGCCCTAACCCACAGCCAGGGGCCTTTTGGATTCACGTTAAAGCCACACTCCACCTGCAGCCCTAACCCACAGCCAGGNCCCTAACCCACAGCCAGGGGCCTTTTGGATTCACGTTAAAGCCACACTCCACCTGCAGCCCTAACCCACAGCCAGGGGCCTTTTGGATTCACGTTGAAATGGCAAACACAACACACGGGTGGGTGAACGCAGGTTTCAGATCAGGGGAGGAAGGGAGTACTCAGTAACACATTTCAGCCATCATAACACCACAGGGAGACGACAGTTTATATCCCAGTGTCAGACTTTGTACCCTCTGCTGTTACGGCAAATCTGTTCTACCAAATGTTTTCRTTTTTACTTGAAACCATTTACACGAGAGGAGTCCAAAGACTGGCTGTACTCAAGTAATTMTCACTAATTACTCCAGCGTGTATTACCAGAAGTCCCTCTTTACAACAGTTAATTTACAGCTTTCCAGCCCAATGGAAATAGYAGGTAATTTATTAATTTCTGTACCTATAATCTGTAAGATTGTGATCAAAGACCCTTTCACCATTTTCTAAGCTTTTTCTTGCTTTCTCTAAAGTTGCTCTTTTTTAAAGTTTCTTGTAATGTATAAATCATAGTTTTTATATTTAAATCTTGAGCTACACTTTTGACTTGAAGTATTGTAACGTATTTTATCAGTGGCTGCATAGAACTGGGAAATTGGACTAAAGCATGGTATCGGGCAATAAGATAAAGCCTACAAAACTGAGTTCTCCAGTGGAGGGCACAGACAYTGGAGTTCTCAGGCTGACTCAGTGCTTAGGCTCTGATCCTGCACATAACTTGTACGTGTTCTGATCAATGTCAATCCTCACWTCAGGAAAGCTGCACAGCCGATTGCAAGAGTCTGAAGGAGCTTTAAGAGGGTAAAAGGCTTTAAATCTGCAATGATATGTATTAAACATCCTCGTGCAGATTGCAAAGGAACTTACTGCTTTGTTTATCAAAGCCAAGACATTTTCAAACCAAGTACCAGATACCTCAGATGACTGCTACAATAGGTCTATTTAAAAACCTATGTCCTTTTAGCTTTCTGAGTTTGTCATCTGATCAAAACATTTTGATAATAAACTGAAATTATGAGCCAAATGCAGTGCGTGTTCTTCATAGGAATTACAAAAATACAAAACGAAAATTCTCTGCAAATAAATGTCTGCGTTTGCCGCTGAGCCCCGCAGCTCGGAATACACAGACCACAACAAACAAATCCCTCTCACAACTCCCAGGATCGGCTTTGCGCGGGACAGGGGAAACCCAGAGCTCCTGTATTTTCACATGGAAATCAGTATTTCACACAGGAGCCAACATTCCGTTGGCTTTGCACAGAACAAGGACCAGACACAAGCCTCCAGCGCTCGGAGGGGGCTGGAGCGGGGCTGGAGGCTGAGGGAGAGCCGAGCCGGACGGGCCGGGCACGGGTGAGGGGGCGGCCCTGGTGGTACCCCGGCCCCACACACCCCAACCCCGCCGGGGCTCCTACCTGAGCCCTGCCCGCCGCGGGCCGGGC